>JBBIGA010000040.1:9217759-9235522 GCA_037576975.1 Alestes dentex
CACACACATACACATATGTATATATATATATATATATATAAAAACAGGTCAATTTTTTCATGACCTGCTCAGGGCATGAGGCACATCAGCCAGCCAGGGCTGCAAACACGGACAGATATCACACCTAACAAACTCTGTACTTGTATTGATTATGGTGGTGCCAGTAACATAGGTACTTGTTTTACAGCAAGATCAATGAGCTCTTCCCCGGGGCTGATGTTTACATTTGCCCACTGCCAGAGAAATAGGAGTTTAAAGGTGCCTTCAGAGGGCAAACCATTGAAAAGAAGCTTGACTTTGAGGCACTCACAGTTTGAGTTGATGTTTGGCTCAGATTTGTCTGGGTTTTCAGAGATTTGTTTTTGTTTTCTTTTTGCTTTGTGTTTATAAACATGGATAAATGGAAAGGAATTTTCCCTTAGTTTTCGAGTTCACTGCTGACATCTTTACCTTATTGAGGATGTTGTTTTGGCTCAAGGAAGAAAAAACATTGCGTTGCAATTCCTTAGTTTAGTTGCATTTGAGAAATGGCCTCACTGCAGCCAGCAGTTTTGATGACATAGAAGGGGTCCACACTCTAGATAATGGCTGCTGTCTGGACTTTGGGAAGAAGTTGATCAATTATTGAGGGTGGCATGAGGGGCCGAGGAGGAGCGAGAGAGAGCAGAGGGGAAAGACAGGGGAAAGTAATGGGTGTGTCAGGCAGCACAGACGGCAGGGGGATGGTAACATTAGTCATTCGGTGCTCGTGGGTTGAGTGAGTTCTCCCCCCTGAGGAAACCAGCGGCTCACATGCACATGGCGGTCCCTGCAAAAGATCTTCACAAATGAGTCAAATGACAGTAGTTATACTTCTATTACTAGAAGTATAGTCTTCGTATCTTATAAGTGCTGGAAAAAAAAAAAAAACTATGCATAGAAATCTGTAAGAGTTGAAGCATCTAAAAGTTTCTTTAGCAAATAATGGCTTACTTGTTTTTTTTCTTAAAAGAATGTCCTAACAAATGTAGAAAGCGTCTACTTTTAAACCCATTTCACTGTGTTTCAGTACACCAGGATTAGTCTAAGGCAGATGGTTGTCAAGGTGATATGACAAATACGACAAGGCACATAGTTGGTTTAATGAACAGAGAACAGAAAGAAAGAGAGGAGGAAAGTGAAAAGAGAGCAAGAAGGATGCAGGGAGCAAAGTCTTGGTCAGGATGTTTTTGGGGGAGGCTATCGTATTGCACAGAGTGCATCCTGTCCTGGTGTTATCGCTCTCTCTCGTTCTTTCTCCTTCTTGTACTCTGTTGCCCTGTGTGTCTCTCTCTCTCTCAAGATCAGAGATTGATACAGGAAGGACACCTGATGAGAGTCAATGCCACAGCTTTCCGGGACTAGAGATCACGAAGGAGAGAGGGAGGGCAAGGCGATCCAATAAGAGAATGGGAGAGAAATATATTCATTTATTTGAAAAATGAGGAACATGCTTCACACAATATGAAATTGTGGGATCAATAAAGCAACAGAAGGGTTTTTTTTAATAAACATAGGCATAGCTTATCTATTTTTCTACATTGTTAAGACTGTAAAGCAGTGGTCCATTTGGCAGCTATAACAAAGATCTTTAAAGACAGTGGTCCTCCCACATACACTTATTTGACTAAGTGCAGCAAACCACCAGGCTCTGTATGATGCAAGAAAACCATGAACACGACATCACAAGACAAGAGTAGGGGACCTTTGACTCACAAGCCATTTTTTTCCTCCCCTCCTCTCCACTCTCAATTTGTAGAAGTCGTGGCCGGGCCTTTGCATATTTTCACTTCCTCTTTAAGGAAATCTTTCCATACCAAAGCAGAATAAATGCCCGCTTCAACACTGTTACCTTTGGTGCAACATTCTTGAAATGTTTGCACACATTTCATAGAAATTCTATCAAACCCCGCGTCTGACCTCTTGATGTCATGGCAAGTTTCCACTGTTTTTTCACGTAGTGGAAGTGGTAAAATAGGTTCATTTAACACATAGGATACAGTCCAGTCAGTAATTCTAAGTGCAGATTCTTTATGTCATATCAAAATTGCATGTCTACACCTGGCAGCGAATAGATACTTCCCCTAACAGTAAAAACTGTTTAAAGAGAATTGGTGCCTTTCATTTGTTAGCCCAGAAAATGAGGCGACCTTAAAAGAGCACAAACACAAAAACTGGCAAGGACTCCAAAATATGATGCTATGAAACACTTCAAAATCTGTGCACCTTGTGTCCTTCCTCATTATTCCGCTTCTTTTATCACCTTCCTCGGAGTGGCAGGTTTTCGTCCGGCCACCCTGCCTGTGGCGCCACGCCTGTAGGCACCGTGGCCCACATCACCCTGTGCGGCCACTTCGGCCCCCTGCCCCCCCCAAAAACACTTCCCCAGAGCACAAGCACCTCCAGCAGGCCTCCCCTGTGTTGACTGGCTGCCCAGATGGCCGGACAGAGGGCATCAGTGTGCAAGGCCTGGCTCTGTGCCCCCCAGCCACTCAAGCACTTTTCCCGGGCGCATCACATGAAAGAACCCCCTGTGTCATAAAACACGTTAGCAGCAATGCTAGCTAGTGCCTGCTCATTGCCTTCATCTCCCTCGCTAATCCACTCTTGAGCTCACTTTGTCTTGCGCCATTCACATTGTCCTCATGGCTGCCATTTTGCTTCTTATGTCACATAAACAATTGGAATGGGGTAATCAGGCAGCCAACATGTAATAAACAACATGGACACCATGTGAATAAGGTGAGTTCTTTCTTACAGGCTTTCTCACACACCAAATCGAATCACAGGTGGTTCATGCACAGTATGATGTCTTGTTGCCAGTCTAGAAGCAGTTGCATTGGAAGTTGTCTGTAATTGGGCCTAATGGACTGGGCTAATGCTGGGTTGTGATCCATCCTGCTGGGTGGCAAGCCAGACTTGGGCCAGGTCAGGAGAGGCCAGGAGGAAGTGGCCCCTGATGGCAGCATGGCAGAAGGGGGATGTAGTCATTAGTCATAGGAAGGATAAATGGTTTGCAGCTGACCTGTTGTGCTTCAAGAAGACTCTATTCAACTTGTACCAAAACAGCGGGGGTTATTGCATGGTTTTGAGCGTAATTAATGCAGAGAAAGGTTGTGTATGAGAAGGGGCCAATCTTCCTGGATTGGTACTGCCTATACCAACAGCACTCAGTAAACATTTGCATAAAGAAGGCATCGAACTTTGATCAAAATCCCTATCTCCGTTACTGCAGGGATATAGTACATACCTAGACCAGGAATCAAATAAGTCTCTTTTGAAACTATTTGTTCTTATTTAGTTGGCATCCATATGCACTTGATGTGGCTCTGACTCTAGTAAATGACTTGGCTAAGACATTCAACTCTATATTCAGTAGGGTTCAGTAACTTTTCTCTTCATCTGTGCTTGGTGGAGTGATGGCATTGAGAAAGAGCCGGATTCCGGCACCCGTGACAACAGAGACGTCTCTCCAATCAACAGCGGTGAGGTGTGAAACAGTTTGAGTGAAATTAACAGCAGGAAAATAATGAGGCCCTCTGGGTATCCCATCACCCTACTCACCTTCCTCCGATTCCCACCTTGCTCTTCTGATCGCTTCCTCTGCGTCTGTCTCCACAAAAAAAATCATCCACGCTTACTTTTTCTTCTTTTTGTCTTCTTCTTCTTCTTCATCTTCTTCTTCTTCTTCTTCTTCTTCTTCTTTTTCTCCTTCCTTTCAAATTCCCTTTGTTTCATCAAATTCTGTCTTCTCCAGATTTCCTCTTCTTTGAATTTGTCTTTCACAAATTTACTTCCTCTTGCAGTAATTTTCATCTGTCTTTTTTTTTCTCATTACTGTCTCTTCCTCTTTTTCTCGGCTAATTTGATTTGTTTCTTATACATCTATAGATAACTCACATTTTATATTGTCATATGAATAAGAGAAATCATGGTTAATTGGGCTGATACTCTTATTTCACTTCCCTTCATTCATGGAATATTTTATACACATATAAGTCTAATTTATTTGAAAGGCTTCTACTCTGAGAGTTCCTACTCTGTGCATCTCTTTTTTATCAACTTTTTTTGCCCATTCTGTTTAAATGTAAGTTACAAAGCCTTAACAGAACTAGCCAGTGGAACCCGAAGGGTGTGGAGATGGTGTTGAAGTCAGCATAATAAAGACACAAAATCATACAAAGGCTCCATTGCCAAACTTATGCACGCACACCTCCAATTAAGACATTTGTGAAGGGCCAGTTCAGGGGAGAGGGTCCCCAGGGTGTGGGTGCAGCATGTGGGTGATTTGTGGAGAGGGCAGGGGTGGAAGCAGGGGTGGGGGACTACATGGTGACAAATGGCTGCTCGTCCTCTCTGTCTCTGTTCCCTGGAGGAACTCCCCCGGGGAAAACAGCGAGCCCGGGAGGCGGGAGGCGGGAAGCAGAAGCGAAGCCATTGTGAAGGGGAAGCCGTCAGGCACTTCCTGTTATGAGAGGAAATGCACACAAATGTGCTTCCTGACCCCATGTCTCCAACCCCCTCGCATGCAGGGCAGGGAGTCAGACTGTTGCTGACCTCATTTCTTCTGATTGCTCACTCAGTCCCTTTGGTTTGTTTGGGACTTTTTTCAGCTAAATTGACAGCGGTCTTGTTCTCCTATCGTAAACTGCCCCTGTTAATTACACATGGTAAAGCTTGTGTTTATGTGTGTATTTCACACTCTGAGGTCTTCTGTCCGGGGTCAGCAGTTACATTCACAGTTGATTCTCAGCAGTCTCCTGGCTGTTCTCACACATTCACCAAGTTGTGCACAAGGTGCCATAAGTACCATTTTCAGCAATTAATGCTGTGGCCTGCCAAAGTCTCCAGCGCACCAAGACGAGTGAGGCCTGACAATGTGGTGGCAGGTTCAACAGAAAACTCGAGAAAAGCAAAAGCATCATACTCTGGTCTCTTGTGGCATGCCATTACATCAGTAGCAATAGAAGTGAAGAGCTTCACAGAGCACCGGATGAGTCTTGGCTGGGCCTCAATAATCTCATTTGTTTGAACTTGAGGCCAGAATACCCCAGCAAAATATTTCATTTGCATTACTTAATTCTTTCTTTGTTTAGACCAGTGGCAAAAGAAAGATGAGTCCTGCCTGGTTCGTTCTGTTCCGATATTTACTAGACTGCTGTTGTGACTGATGAATAAAGAACTATTCAGCACAGATCATTCTGAAATACACAGTGGGAACATCAGTCTTAACATGAAACTCTGCACTTTGGTTAAATGTCATTGTCTGGGGTCAGCAGTCAGCACATTTATTTTATTCTGGCTAACATCTTGACTAGCTATTGTATGAATGTTAAATTTCCACTTGTGGAAACAATAAAAGTTTATCTTATCTTATATTATCTTATCTTATCTAGGGTACGGTAATACACTGTAAGCAGGGACTTGGTGAGAGTGAGCAACACCATTTTTTGTTGCTGCAGGACAATATAGGCAAAGTAAGGTCCAGAGACATGTATGGACAGAAAGTCTTGGGTCAATGGATTCGGTTTTTGACTACGTTCTTCAGATCACCTGAAGTAGGTTGCCAAGTTGTTGTTGTTGTTTTTTTTTTTACTCCATAGACCTTTGTGACATTGTGTGTGCAGTTCTTAATACCCAGTTACCCCTGAATGTGTGAACTGAACATCATGAACATCCTGCCACACCAGGAGAGCAAAGACCTGAGTTTCACATTCCTTTCAGCATCTACAGAATGAGTCAGTGGCAGCATCGTGAGGAAACTTCACACACAGCCAGGGTGACAACTTTCTGCAGAAAGCTCATATATTACCATGGCCTTTTTCTTAAATAGAAAAAGTGTCAAAACAATCAATGGTGTTCTCCGAGCTTTCCCTAATGAACTTCTCTGATAAGATGTAATCAGACCATAATCACTTCGCTTATGGCTCAGCATGGAGAAATAGCGGAGGGCGACTGACAAGATTTTATTTTACCATAGCTGTCAGGGAAAGAGGCTGCTGGTGTCAGCTGTTGCACACTACTGTCACCTATCGAATCGCATTCATGTGAAGGAGGCAGGTGTGGGTGCGTGAAAGCTTATGTATCTGCTCTGGGTGGGTGCCATGCTCAGTCTTGAAATCCTCTGGATCTGAAACTCAGTGGATGTCAGATATTTTTCTGTTTGTTGATTCAATTAATGTCATACTTTGTTAAGATTTTTTGTCAAAGATCCTTAGGTGTGCACTACATCCAAAATAATACAGGAGCTGTATATCAGCAACTAGGTGTTATGTCAAAGAAAAGCTGTGTGCTCCAATCTTAAATGAAAGGTAGGGTGGTGTCTCGCAGCTAGCATGTTTACCCTTCTATTAAATGTTTCCAGGTAATTGGCTTTGCAGTGGAGCTTCTTTGTTTTGCACTTGAAGAGTGTCACGGCAGGAGAAAAGAGGGGTAATGAGAGATTAAATTGTGAAGCTTCATTTTGGGCACACGTGGCTGATTAGTCTGTTTGTGCGTGTGTGTGTGCGTGTGTGTGTGTGTGTGTGTGTGTGTGAGTGTGTGTGTGCATACATATATGTGTGTATGTGAGCAGTTTTATTGTAGACAGTAAAGACTATATTCCTGTTCCCTGCAGCCCTTTTAATTATGTAGCTTTCACGTGTTCTTGAACTAGTGATATTATAAATATCTGAAAATATCACCTACGATTTTTTTTTCAACCTTCGTGCCACTACTTGGCCTGTTTTGCTGTACCAAACAGCATCCGTACTTGTAAAGCGAAAGAGGCAGTCACAGTTCTTTTGCTGTGTATCATATCACAAACTTTATGAATTTTCTTCGTGGACTCCTAAGAAAATCTGCGGTGCAAACTTCGCAACTCTCAAAGCTGCAGGCCTAATGTGAATGGTTTTATGATGCTTGGCCTCACCCTCACACATTTTCATCTTATCAACAGCCTTGCCGTTAAAGTTAAAGACAGTGGAGAATGAAGGGCTTTACTGAGCCACAAGGTTCCTCTGCCCTCAGCAGCTTTGCGGTTTCACTAGAGTTTTGTTTATACGTGTTGTGCTGATGCACTCACAGGTCCAGGGGTGTAAGATCTTATTTTTAATGTTTCTAATTTGATAGATGAGAACATTGTCTGTGCTGTCTGCATTGTGAGAGCTGAGCGTCTGATGTTAAGATATTTTATTGTAGGGTAGTAAATTGCATAAATTACATTGTACGTTTTCTAAATATATGAAGTATAAATTATAGAGAACTTGTAAACCAGTTTCTAACTGATGTACGCAGATATGCAAAACCTGTGACAGTTTTAATAGCCCCTCACACTTGAGCCAAACAATATGGTTTCCTTCAACATTCTGTTTAGTTCAGATTAAGCCTATGCATTGAACTTACACTAAAAGATGGTTATTAGTGCAATAAACAAATATGATTAAAATCAGGTCATACCAAAGGTTACATTTATTAAGGAAAATGATCACTTTACATATCAGCAATTATACTACTGTCTGTTTGACATTATTATAATTAGTTGGGACATATGAGGTTAATCAGAGGCTTGAAATAAATATTCAGTTTCTCTGCCACGGGTCAACTTATGTATTTCTATTGTTTAAGCATATAATGATAAGACAAGAGGACATTCATTGTAGGAGCAGGTTTAAAAAGGTTCTTTCTCTAACCTTTGCTTGATTTACGGGTGGAAAAGGTCTTATTACGCCAGTGCCTGTTTTTCTTTCCAGACATTTTGGATAAACACAAAAGAAAAAGGAAGACATTGATTTTCCAACAGTAGTATTATATACAGGGCAACTCAAGAGCCATGGAGATTCAAGACAATATTCCTGCAAATCAAAATGCACCCTCAAACAGCCGCACACACACACACACACACTTATCCTCAGATACCTTTCCAACCATGTTTTTTATTCCATATTTTATATATTTTAATACACTGCTTGATGAAGGCTCATGCTGAAAACATGTCCATTGCCATGATGACATCTTTTTAATTCAACAAAGGCTTTTTATTTCTCGGAGGAGTGCTACGGATAGTCATATTATTATTATTTGCAGTAATAATAATTATTCAGCTTTTGAACCTTAGTTCAAACAGCATCTTCAGTACTTGAATCTTTGCATCTTTTAACTTAATTCTCTCTTATACTCTCTCTCTCTCCCCATCCCCCTCTGTCTCCTCTCCCACCTCTTTGCAGGTGACGTTCACTAAAAGGAAGTTTGGCCTGATGAAGAAAGCCTATGAGCTGAGTGTGCTGTGTGACTGTGAGATCGCTCTCATCATCTTCAACAGCACCAACAAGCTCTTCCAGTATGCCAGCACCGACATGGACAAAGTGCTGCTCAAGTACACCGAGTACAACGAGCCCCATGAGAGCAGGACCAACTCCGACATTGTGGAGGTGAGCAACCCTCCCATTCTCCCAAATAACTGAAACGTATGCAATTTGTATAAGATGAATTGAGTAGAGAGAGATGCGATGTTGTGGGTATTTGAGAAACTCACACATGAGTCAAATGCCAAATATTAGGGTAATCCTGCCAAAGTCTGGTCCGACATATTATGATGTTTTTCCTTCCCTAACACAACTAGCTAATAAACAAGCCTTTACATTGTGGAAGGGGGGCACAGGGAGACCACTAAAATGGGTTTTATAAGGGCATATATCCACCTGAAACTGCAGTAGATGCTTCCTGATTACATGTAAACTCCTTCATGAAAAAAAAATGTGTTTGTGGGCATTGAGAGAAATGTGGAGTGTTACTAGAGAGCAGATTTCTGCTACTGTTTTCACTAAAGAGACAGTGGTCAGAATGTATGAAACAAGCTCCCTGTCATCCCGCCAGTTTCTGGCCACTTCATGTCCAAAGCAACGACCCAAACCCCCTCTAAAGCCGGTAGCATGTTTTCTGTTGGCCGCGTGATCACTGGCTTCACTTTTAACACCAAAGCTGGGTTCAGTTCTACACTAAACAGCCGTGACAGCAGCCAGTCATGAGGCAGACATCCAGGAGCTAACCTTAAGCCTGGCATTAGCCGGTTATGCAACAGGCTCTCCCCACAGGCAAAGGTGGGCTGGTGAGGCACTGAGAAGCTTATAGAAGTAGATTCTCTTTGTCCCCTCAGGATCGTGCTACCTCAACCAGTCCTTCATTACACATAGGTAGATCAGGGATACCATCCTCAAACCACAGATGGCCTCAGCTTAATGCTCTCCCTGAATCAACTAGTTGAGTCCTTCTTGCGTTGAATCACGTGGGTTGCAGGAAGAGAAAATTCTGTGTCCTGCTGTTTCACCTCCCTAGGTTTCACCTCCCTAGGTTTCCCTGAGAGGACACTAAAGTCCATGTGACTTGTTTTTCCTACTCGAAAAATGATGGCTCTGCTGAAATAATGTAAATTAGATTCTTCTTCCGCTGACAGTCAGGAATAAGAGTAGTAGAAGCAATTAACCAAATCCGACAGATGTATCTCCATTGCCATTAAATGGCACCGGAATCATTTCTACCATGTCATTGATTCAGACTGTGTTTAAAGCATGTTTGTTATTTCTGTCAACATTTTTTCACTCTCTCTCTGAAATATTGCATGAACTCTCTAGAGTCTCTGCAAGCTTTCCCTCAGTCCCTTCTCTCATCTCCATTTCACACAAGCCTGTGTGTACACAGACTTTTTTTTCATTTGCTCAATATTGCCATAAATTGAGATTTTTTTCTTTTTTGACTTCATACTGTATATTAATAATGTTAAGACATCCATACCCACACAGTGAACCCTTTGTGGATTATATCTAGTAGGACAATCTTCCACCGATCTCTGCACAGTGGTGATCTTTGAAGCAAATGCAATGAAATTGTGACTCTGAAACTATCAGCTCTCATGAACAAAAAGGACCATTCTTGACGGTCTTGTCTCCTTAATTAGCACAGACTTTACGTCAGACCAACAAAAGATAAAACTTACTGTCTACAATACATTTACAGCATAGCAAAGCAGAGATGCTCTCCAAGAGTGGCCAGTAGACCACTACAGTCCATTAATGCATTATGGACACTTGTATAGATATACACTTTAACATTGTTTAGACCTGATGTTTGACCAGGCAATCATTCATAAGTTGTCTTGCCACACTTTGAAATTTCCCTGAAAGTGAAGCACATAAGTGCTCTACTACCCACTAAGTGCTACGATAAGAGTATGTCAGTGCTAGACATTTGTAGACTATTTTTACATTTAAAAACAATGAGTGTTAAGCAAGAAAGAAAAAAGGCACCTCAGAAGTGGTGGTGCCATTTTGAGTCTCTGTTCACATCAGATGCAACAGTCAATAGAGTTCATGTAATCCGTGACTGTTATTATGGAGAGCACAACTTCCAAATTGGCTGAGCGTTCTGAATGCTAGAGGAGATGTTTGGAGAGTTCTGCTCTACTGAATTAGTGGAATAAACAAACCAAAATCCCAAACATTGGTGTTTTGGCAGCGCCTAGATAAAACCATCAGAGGTGAATCGGTGCAAGCGTCTGTGACTAAGGGGCGTGAAAAAAGAGCATAGCCTCGTCAGGGTCTTCCCTCACTTTGGGAAGCTGGTACTTAGCACTAGCTCGCTAGCTCTTTCTCCTGGCAGATCTGGGCTAGGAGAAATCGATATGGAGCGCGGCTGAGGTGGCAGCTAACTGGATTTGCAGGCAGCAGAGCAGGCGGGCTCCTGCAGGGCCCGTTTTCTCTGCTGCTAGGTTACATCACGGCCGGGGGACGTGGGTGGTGGGAGGTAAGGAGGAACAAAGCAGACTTCCTGTTGTGATGGCAGGATGGGGATGAGGCCTCGGGGTGGGCTGTGGGGGGGGTGGGGGGTTTAGGTGTTGGAGCTGGAGCAGGGCCCGGGGAAGGGGGGCACAGTGCAGTCTTGAGCTTCAGAGGGGAAGCTTTACTCTGTGTGCTTGTAAGTATACAAACGTATGTCATATACGTCTGTGAGAAACATAAATACATCTACCTAAATGCCTATAACCTCTCATGTAGATCTTGCACTGTATAAATGAACACACATACATGCATGGAATTAAAGGCGCACAACAGGATAAAACACACACACACGTACTCACACAAGGATAAAACACACACTCCCAGGCAAGTCTTTCCTGTCTTCGCCTGGCGTGCCTCAGGGGGTGCAGTGGGAGGATAAGGAGAGGCAGGGGAGCCGGGCGCAGCGTGTGGGCGTCTTGAAGAGCGGCCTGCTACATTAGCAATAAAGCTCCGTGTAATTAGCATGTCTTTGGTTGATAATTAGCGTCGCTGGGAGAGTGGCAGTGCCAGGCTCGGCCCGGCCTCCTTAGCTGTGTTTACGAGGGGCTGAGGCCCTACTCCCTCGCCCCACTCTCATCAGCTCGCTTTCTTTTCCGCTCTCTCTTTCCTTTCGCTCAATTTTTATCTCCGCTCTAAAGGGTCAGGCCCTTTCCTCTTTTAACCCAAATACGTCTGCCAAGCTCACAGGCTGTAATAAGAGCCTATATACTGTACGTAAAAGGGAAGCCAGTGACAAACAGGAGATAAGGAGAGAGATGGAGCGATACTTCACTAAGGAAAAGCCGTCTCAGATGCGACAATTTATGCAAAAATGCATAAAAGCCAAACCATCTTTCCCCTGCAATCCTGTTATGTGTATTTTATCACTTGGAGGAAAGAGAAGACACCCATACTAAATGTGATAATCCTACAGCAAACCCATTCTGATCAGAATTTATTACAGCGATGCCAACCCAGAAAAAATTCCGGCAAATTGGTTTCTGTGTTTGCAATGGCACATTATTCACTATTCCCTACTCTGGGAAAATTTAGTAGGGAACAAAATTCATCAGGACCCAAGTAAACAACTTTGTACACAACACAAATTGCTCATCATTCTATGCCTGTCAGCATATTCTATTTTATAAACACCAACGCTAATGTCTTGCTTGTCAGCTGACCACCGACCATTCAATGCAGGTGAAAAATCTGAATACTGACAATACACACTCCAACAGGGCTGTTTAAAGTAATTGAGAGAAGGAAAGATATACACAAAAGATGACTGAAACAAATCCTGCACATTGACATCTTCTATGCTTCTATGACTATAGACAAAAATCAGCATATTAGCTAGTTAAGTATATTTATTTGTGTGGCTCTAAGCTGATCTATCAGAAGTCACACGGCAATGCAAAGTGCATAAGGGTATTCCACACCTGTAAGTCTACACTGTTGTGGCACTACCTAAGGCACTATGAAATGTATTGAGTACACTACACATTATATAGTTTTCATATGTGACTACTAATAACTCCCAAAATAGTGCACTACAGGCTATATCACTCGACCCTTGCAACATCAACCCAACCAAAAATGTCAGAAATGGAGAATTTGGATTATTGTACTTTGTTTTTGCTTGTTTTTTGAGGAGCACCTCTTCATATCTCAAGCAAATCGCCTCCGCTAGCACATTTTTAAAATGTATTTATTTATTTATTTATTATGTGAAAAACTCATTAGAAGCCTCCTGCATGCCAGCATCTCAGGCTTGAAGAAAGGTGGGCAGGTCCAGGTAATTACATGTTAAGTTGAAAACAAAAACCAAATTATGGGTGCTTACGTAATGTAAAATTAGCTAGTTTTTCGAAGAGCAGCGAGAAAGCAGCGTAGCCGGTGGAGCAGGCTGTTGAACGTTCCTCTGGCACAGATACAGCACATGGTTTGTCTGGCAATAGATGAAAAACTCAAACAGGCAGATAGATTTCCTATAACGGCGAGTGCCAGGCAAGCCTGCCCGACATGTGAGGCACATTAGAGCAGAGCCGAGGCCGCCACGGTGGGTAAACCATTGAACAGTTAGTGATACCAAGGACTGGTCATGTCACACCAGAAGAGCTTTGCTAAAGCCAACTGTCTTTAAAGGCTGCTCACTAGTGCAGCATTCAAAGTGCAGATTCTGTTGACAGATCTGACATTGTTCTGCTTGTTTCAGAATCAAACAATGTGGCAAAAAATGCAGCAAAAGTTGTTTTGTCTTTCCAGAAAACAGGACAGCACATAACAATAACTCTTCAACAAACATGCCTCTGTTATGGTCAGAAAATAACTGTGACTCCTGAGAACCAGACTTTATTTAAAAAATACTTTTTTTGTGATACTTTTCCAATATGAAATCCATTAGCTGAATGTGATACAAGGAGACGAGTAAACAAGAAGTGCCTCAGCAAAAGCACATGGGAAGCACATGGTCACCTCCTGTCAACTCACATGTCCACCCCTGTGGAGTCAGGTAGTGTGGCAGAGACATTGGAGACAGCCCTGGCCAATCCCATTCCCCTGGCAGATTAGCTTAATCTGAACGTTCACCTTTTAATCTCAGCCAGGCCCTCTGCTCTCACCTTGCTGCAACTTCTGAATGGGTGAGTAGAGTGGGAGAGAGGAAGGGAGAGGGGGAGGAGGCGTTGAGGGAACAGCGAACAAGAAAGAGAGAGGCTGGTAATTATTTCCAAAGGTCATTCTGTTAATGACTACCTGCTTGGCTAATGAGATTCTGCAAAGCTCCCTCACGATGTTTTGCCCTCATATGGCTCTCCATGTGCTGAGATGTCTGAGAGGGAGCAAGCAGGGCAGTTGCCTCCCTTCCACTGTCGCCTGTCTGAGGGAAAGAGAGAGGGAGGGGGAGAGGAAAAAAAACTACAGAGAAGCGTCAACTCAGGTTCATTAAACGTCTTGCGGAACGCTTAATGTTGCCAAGGAACGCTAATTAATTGGACTGATTTCAGTTTAATTTCTCCTCAAAGTAGCCGTTATGACTTAATTAAAAGATATTTTGCTTGTGTGGGTGCTCACAAGTCAACAGCCTGCTAGCACAGAGCGCTTGTCTCGTGAAAATAACTCTTTTCTTGCTTATTTGTGGCTTCGGCATCAGAAGGAACATTAGCCCAGAGCGCTTTTTTCTCGCAGCGTCTGAGCTGAAGGACTATTCATTCTCAGTACAAAGAGCCGCTATACGATAAACTGCCGTCACAAATGAGTTCCTCAGATGGTTTCGATCAGATAGGCTGAAGTGTTTGTGTTTATCGCGATTAAGTGACATAAAAACACTCTAGTCCTTCTCCACCTGTTTTGGTGATGAATGAGTTACAGTGAACGAGGTAGAGTTTATGGCCATTAGTGAGAGGTGATGTACAAGCGATCACTCACTCATAATGTTTTCAGCAGTGGCTTTGGGATTAAGATCTAAGTAGGCTTTGTTCCACAAATTAACCTTGTGGCACAGGGACGTCAACAGTGAAAGGACCAGAGAAAACAATGATAAGGTTGCCAATAAGATACTGTTTTAATGGAAAGGGATAGTGTATCATTATCATGGTTCACGGGGATGCATTTGGTTTTATTAACACCTAAAATGGTTCTAAGATATCAGGTTTTCTGCTCATCAATGAGTTTTTGAAAAGGTTCGGGAGGTCCCGCTTGTAAGAATAAGTCAGTTCCTGACATTTTGTTAATGGGCTGAAAAATAACATTTTATATATTTGTGAGCAATCCTCCAGCCTTCAAAGAGCAGATCAGTCAGTAAGAGAGTGAGGAGCTTCTTTGTGCTCTCTGAGCCTTCCAGCTCTCCTCATCTAAAGCTTTTTGGACAGACGGCCACATAACTACTTGTTGTACTTGTGCCTCGTGGCTGATGGATTCTAGGGGGAAAAAAACAAGATCATTTGCATGTGCTCTCTCTCTCTCTCTCTCTCTCTCTCTTTCTCTCTCTCTCTAGTGTTTTCCCTACCCGTTCTCTGATTGGAAACAGCTGCAGAGCACTTGCAGCAACACTTAAAAAACGAGTGCATTTCAGATGTCCAAAGTGGGAGCCCCCTCCCTCTCTTTCTTGTCTCATTCCCTCTCTCTCTCCCTCTCTCTCTCTCTCTCTCTCTCTCTCTCTCTCTCCCTCCCACTCTCTCCCCATGTGTGTGTGGTGTGTGCGCGTGTGTGTTTTTTTTAGTATTCTTCCCCTAATAAATGCCTCAAAAAAACGGTACTGGCCTAAAAATAGCACCCGCCAATGCTAAATTTAGTGCTTGGCTTACTGCGCTGGCGAAGCGAATGGAGAAGAATAGGCGTGGAGAGACAGGGTGAGTAAGCAAGCCTCTATTCATTCAGCACCCAGTGAACTGCTGCCCTTGGCCAGCTAAAGCACAAGACTCGACTCCCCCACCGCCCTCTGCACCAGACCTCAGGGTGCCAATAAACATTTGATCCTCGGGATAAAGGTTCTTTATTATTTATTTCTCTCCTTTTTTTCAGTGTCGGCTTGAGTTTTTTTTCTCCTCCCTCTCCTCCCCAGCAAGGAGGACAAAGCCTTGTTTGATTTTGTTAGGAAAAGGAGAAGACGCCACAAATGGCTTTCGAACTTTTGCGCGTGTTCTTATAGAGACCAATCAACAAGAAAAATTACTTTAGTATATTCTTTATAAGCGTACTAATAAGTGATTGTGGAAGAAGTGTCAGTCCCCAGATGCCCCATCTCTAGAATGGTAACTTTATAAGAGATGTTCTTAACTTTAATGTAATTTAATGTCACAAGCTTTTCTTGGTTTTCAGCAGTTTGTACTGGTCCATTTACCATGAAATGATCACAGAATATAAAGAGCAGCTAGAATTATTTAAACAGTTAAAACAGTTTAAAAGAAAAACGAAGTTTTGTAATGACAGTGAGACTGTTTGCAGTGAGTATAGTATGTGAGTTTATGATATCTTGGTTATAGATTTGAATCTGTCCAGCCTAATTGAAGAGACAAGTATTACCCATTTTAGTCAATTCCTATATGAATTACAATAGATGTGACAGTATTGAAATAGTAGTTCATTTGTAAGCTTAGTATGAGTGGTTTTTTTTTTCTCCAAATTGACATAAAATGCGAAATGCACCCTCCTGATCCTCCCTGCAAGTGTGAGTGGAAAAAAACGAGCAGTCTATTTTGGGCTGTGGGTGTAGATGGCATTCAGCGGCCCTCCGTGGGCTCCCTTTGGGCCTGCCGGGTGTGGAAACACAAGGTCATGCCAGAGAGGTCAGGTGCCTGATCATTGTTCCTCAAAGCCCTCGGCCCCTTCCTGTAATGCAGCTGCACGATAAGAGACTCGCAGCAGACAAAAGCTGATAACTGACGTGAGTGTGTGTATATGTTTGTGTGTGTGTGTCTACGTGTGTCTGTGTGTGTGTGTGTTTTCACACTTAGGGCCAGCACCCAAAAAAAGAATCACAGGTTGTTGCATATGTGTGCGTGAGTGTCAGTCTGTCCTCCCGCAAATATAAAAAGAAATCCAGACCCGCTGAATTTGTGGCTAATAGAAAGATAACCATGGCATAAGCGCCCCATTATTGAGACTGACTGGGGTGCCATTGTGCGGATATGGGATGGGTCATAAAATATGAATGCCTTCACTGTCCTCATTAATACAGACACAGTGAGAGAACATGAGATTCTGATTTTTTTTTTTTTTACAGTCGTCTGCGGTAATCAACAGATTATGACTTTAAAAAGAATCTTTTGAGATACATGTCATGTAAAAAGGTGTCTTTTTAACAGTAACTTAATAGAAGGGATATAACATGCATAAGATTTAATTTGGTTTCATTTAACATTTTATCGGCCCACGCAATGTAACTAGATGCTAACTTTTTCAAATCTTGTAAAACAATTTGAAAAAAAACAAAAAACAATTTGTTATGACTGCAACTATAAGGAGTATTAAACTATGACTGCAACTATAAGGAGAAAGTACAGTCTTTATCTATTTAAATCAGTCTAATCCAATGACAGTATACTGTTCTCTATGGAGAATTACTGTACTAAAAAAATCATAAGCCCCAGATCCAATCCATACCTTAGATTTAAACCCTGTACGACTGAACTAAACGATTCATGTCCCCACCCGTGCCCCCCACCCCCCCGACTCAAATTTTTATCATCTTCATGCATATGAATGTTCCTATGAGAAGCAGCTGTGTTCTTGAATAGAGCACCACTCGCTTCGCTATTGTGCCGTTTGCCTGTACGGTTCCTTAACTGTACGTCTTTGTACTGGGATTAGCCCATATTCAGAAGCCCCCCACCCCCCAACCCCCAACTACAGTACTTATCTTGTGTGCATGGATTTTCCTTGCATGCCCCCCCAACCCAGTATGAACCACAGACAGCTGTAATTACATCCTTAAAGTGCGGTATTGCTTTAACTGTGGGCTGATGGGTCTTAAGCTTGTCTCTTTGATACTTGATTACAGTGCATAGGGAGGAGGCTGTATTTTTTTTTTCTTCTTCTTTTTTTTTTTTAACAGTATTACAATTATGGTAAAGTAGCCAAGCTGTTGGGTTTGAGGAATTAAGAAAAGGCCCCTCACTTTAAAAGAGAGAGTGGAAGCTTAGCTGTAATTGTATAAGGAGAGACAGGCATAAGGTCTTCAGTGACAAACCACCAAAAGGGAGGCAGTACTCTGTGCACACTCGCATACACTGGCACGCATGTGGCGTCCCTGCCCCTTGTCGTCTTTGTTCATGCCCGGCTAGCGGATCATAGCGTGTGCAAACCGCACCTAATGAAGTGGAGCTTTGCTCAGCCACCTGCTTCCAATAATCTACAGCCTGACTCTCATTCTCTCTCTCTCATTCTTTCGTTCTCTCTGAAGGAATCTCGTTCGCTCAAGTGTGGGATGCTGTGTTGCTCTTCATGGTTGAATGTG
>JBBIGA010000040.1:9235622-9252591 GCA_037576975.1 Alestes dentex
TATATACACACATATATATGTGTATAATTTCTTGACTTTTATTGCAATTTTAGTCTTTGCAATACTTTCTGTTATAGCAATCAATGTTTTTGCAATATGTAGCAACACATTACATTATTAGTATTTTGTCCGCTCCATTAAATTATTCAAGACTGCATGGGCCTTAAGCCCCCTATCAAAGCTCATTTATGGCACTTTGTTATCTTATAAAAGCCCAGTCACTAGAATAAATACAAATAAACGTTAACATAATTAATTGTGACTTTCTGTCTGTCATCGTGTTAGCTTAACATTTTTCAAGCTTCCCTTGGAGGCAGCCCAGTACTTGTACAGGGGAAAAAAGCAGTGCATTGAACTTATTTGATTAAGTTGTTCCCACATAAAAACAAAATATTGCAACAACAACATTTCTAGCCAAAAGTAACTAAGAGACTGCTATTATTATTATTATTATTATTATTATTATTGTTATTATTATTATTGTTATTATTATTATAATGTGGAGATTACATACAAATTTAAATCACATAATTTCAAAACATTACTTTTTCAAAGATATTTTTGGAAACAATATTTTTCTTTCTTTTAGAAACATCTCTATTTATTTAATGTTATATTGTGTTTTGTTTTACAAGCAAACACACATTTACTGAGTAGATAAATAGTTTTAAACTAGTGGCCGGCTCAAGACTTTTACACAGTACTTCATGTAAGAGTGTGGGTTGTTCCCCGCCCTCTGGTGGAGCACTAAAGTACCCCTACACCCCCAGCGCCCTCACACACACCCCACATACAGTCACGCACATGGTGGAGGAGGAGCCGGCGAGAAGCATGAAGTCATTTTTGCTGGCCTAATGGGACCACCTCGGAGTCGGCGGCTTTCTGCATGTGTCTACAGTTCTCCAGCACCGAGTGGAAAAAGCTGCCTGGTCCACTACATGCTGACCAAGGCAAACCACCCGACTGCTGAAATATGGACTTCATGTAAAAACACCCCCTTTTTCATACAACCTGCTAACATGATTTATCAAAGAAAGACACTCTGGGGTATACTGCCTTTCCAGGGTCTCAGGCAACAGTACGAAGATTTTTTTTTTTTCCAGTTCTATCAAATTAGGATGTTAATATTCCCTTACACTACCATTCAAAAGTACTGTTTTTCCATGATATGATTTACAAAATGTAATATTCACTATATTCAAACACACTATAGCTTTCAAATAATCTGTGATAAATGATGAAGAATTGAACTGAACTGTAGGTCAGCTGATGTAGAAAAATATCTAAAATTAAGAACAAATTTGTGTGTCATGTCTGTCACTGGGAAGGAGAATACAGATGCAGGAGTGAAGGGAACACAAAGAGCTTTAAACCAAACTGAGTCTTTTAGGAAACGTGAACAGTCACGTGGTGAAGGCGGCACGGAAGTGACATTATGATAATGTTCTCAAGACAAATGGCTGTAAAAAGATCATTATGGGACATTAATCAATTATAAATCAACACCTTGTTCCCAAAAAACTAAACTTTAAATTTCAACAGTTTGTAATATTTCAGACCACACTATAAAGCTTATTTGATAAAATAATTATCAATATAACAAGTGATTCCTGGCTTTTAAATATTAAGCGTGTATTACACACTTAACGCAGCAGCTCACTAACGTGTTTCACTTGGTTGCAGAGCTGATGGGGTCATGGGTTCCTTTTGCGCCCTGCGCAGTTTGAATAGGGTCGTGAGATGCTAGACTCAGCCTCTGTTTCCAATAAGGAAATGTGTTGAATTTGTTTTGTCGGCCGGCTGGGACACATTGCATAAACACTGTCGCCCGTCTTGTCTCCTGGCCTCCATAAACACGCCGCTGAATGTGGGCTCCCCTCCAGCCCTCGGCTGGCTGTCCTGCCAGAGTGGCCCCAGGAAAGGAGGCACTGATCAGTTTGGAGGGATCCTCTTTTATGCCTCCTGAAAATACACTCCCCAAACTCCGCAGTCTGTCTGGACCTGAGCCCCCCCTGGGCTCAATTCCAGCGTTGTCTGGATGGTCAGGCCTGAGTGGCTAGAGATTGTGGTAGAAAAGGGTCAAAGTGGACACCTGGGAAACTGGCCAGGGTTTTCCCTGGGCCCCTAACCAACCTTATTAACTGATTGGTTAAAAAGAGTGCCTGTGTTATTATATCTGAAAACAGCACATTTCTCCCACTATACCTGTCTCATTCGTCTGACCACTGATTGCTATGTAACAGTGGTTGCTTTACTCTAGGTTTGGGAGAAGAAATTGTTAGGCTTAAAACACATAATGTTTTCTTATTGTTTCTTTGTTTTGCGAAATTGCCAATAACATAATAGCTTGAGTCCATTAACTGGTAGCAAATGGCCGGGTCAGCCTTGGGCTAAACTTAGCCCTTTAATTGCCAAGGGCCTATAAATGAGCTAACAGGTTCTTCACTCTCCTAACGACATAACTTACACATTAGTTTCATATTAATTATTGATTAATTTATAGCAGTTACTGAATCATTAGTTATGATTAATATGTGAATAAAAAAAATGTGGGTCAGGGGGCCAATGGCAAGGGACAAAGACTGCCCCCTGTAGATCCCTGGTTTGTCTAGCTTGAACACACACGTGTTGGGCTGAAGGTTAGAAAAGATGAGTGTATGTAGGCCACTGTATCTCCACTGTTCTCTGACAGAACAAGCCAGTAGGGAGCAGTGGGAGGATGGCATTTAATTAGAAGCGTGCCTCTAAAGGGGTTATTCCCTCTTCTTTCTCGTTCTCGTCTTCCTTTTTAGTTCTGATACTGCCCATTCTATCTTCCGTCTCTTTTACCTTCCTCTTTTCCTCTGCTCTGGCATTCCCTTGATGTTTCTAGCTCAAACCCTCTATCTCTCACTCAAACACACATGCATTCTCTCTCTTTATTTCTCTCCTTACACTGTAGTCCCCCCAACTCCCTCTCTCTCCCTGCTCCCTTTGCCAAGCCATTTTCCGCTTTGTTAGATTGATTACTCCTCATCAATAATGTTTTGGACGGTGGATCATGCAGCTTTCATCTACTGAAGCTATTAAGATGTCAGCCTAGGAAATGATTTCTCTGCTCACTCCAAGTACATAGCGGGGTTTGTTCTCTACAGTGGCTTATTTTTAGTCACACAAACTGGAAACATTAAAGATGGAGAGTGGTGTGTTGGGAAATTGACTTAATTGGCAGACAGGTTTGTTTTTTGTTTTTGTTTTTTACAGTAAATTAAGTGCTTAGTATGTTTCATTTTAATTTAGACAATGTTACTCTTCTGTAGGATTGGGCTATATATTGTTTTTATTGCAAAAAACTGTCACTGTTCACTTTCCCAAGCATTGTGAATGTTTTATACAAAAATACATTTAGGCCAGTTGTAGGAAGTCTTTGAACAAACAATACCAGCTCACAGCTGAGCTGATTAGCCTGTTATACTATTATCGTAAGTATTTTTACTTTATTCTTGATGTTGCCTTTTCCTTATGACATTGATTGAACATTAGTCCATTATTCTTCAGTGTATTATTTTAGATCTTCTGTAATCTTTCTTACATTTTTGGCAGTATTGTTTTGCTGGTCAGTTTGTTTGCAAACCTCAAACAGACCAAAACTAAATATATTAAAGTATTGTGTATCATGAAGATTTATCCTAAAGTATCACATTGTTAGATTTTATCCATCCGTATCACCCAACCCTAGTTTTATGCATTCAGCAGGTCTTCGTTAGCGATGTAGGGAGGGATATATAGAGTGGAAGGGAAATATATAGAGAGATGAATCAAGAGGCAGTGAGCCATCTATGGCCATCCTCTGTGTACACACTCTTGATTGGCTCTTCCCGTTGCCCCTTGCGAACAGTGTGTGTGCGTTGCATGTGTGTGTATATCTGTATGTGTGAGGGCTAGTGACAGGTGTGGGCGCTCTGACAGGTGCACATGTCTGGAATGAGTGGCATAGCCGCCGGCTTCCAGGGGGCCCTGTGGCGGCCCCACGCTGGCTCTTAAACTGCCAGGCCCTGCTTGAGAGCTCCCACTGCCAGCATGGCCTCCCATCAGTCCAACACTGCCTCTTTACCCTTCAGCGCCTTACAGGCAGCGCAGTCAACCCCTTCCCCCAGCAATGTACACTCTCCCCCCACCGTCCTACCTGACTACTGCTACTGCTGCAACAAACGTAAATATCACTGGAGCTATCCAAGTTTATTCAGAGCCAAGAAAGCCAAGAGTCGTAAACACAGTACAAAGATTGTTTGCTCATATATGGGCTGATTCTTGAACAGTGACTTTGATTTTGTCATAAAATAATGAAATGTTGCCATAATTTTGCAAACTGTCGCATTGTTTTGTACAGAAATCCTTACTATATTATGAGACCGTTTAATAAAAAAATTAGAGTAATTCAATATTTGTATTTCTTGTACGTTTTAAATGTATTGCAAAATAGAATTTTAATGTATAGCTATGCAATTAAATATGTAATTCCATAATTACATTTGAATAACATAGTAAAACTGCATAGAAATAACTCAACTTTTCTAGAAATGTCTTTAGTGTTGCTGTGGGTTTCCACTCATGAATTAAAAAAAAAAAAAAATGAAAAGGTTTGATCTGTACATAATGCTAGGATGAAATAAGAAAAATTGTCATCACACAGGCTACGTCCTATTGATGTAGAACATCTTCATTCCCTTGTAACACCTGATTGTTTTATTCGCGTCACACTGAAGCTGGAAAATGAACCTAACCTGTCTTATCTCACTCTTCATCAAATCTTGGCGTCGGCCGAGTAAATTTAATTATGGGGTGTGTGATGCAGAGAAGCAGATGAAAGAGACGCCATGTGTGTGAGTGCGCTAGCTGTGTATTTCGTTAGTGAGCTGCTGCGTCCCCCATATACGCTAATCTCTCTTTATTATAGCCAGTCGTGTTTCACTTTGATGAGGCATTTTACTCCGCTAGCTCCCATTCTAGTTACATTGTGAGCACCGAGGCTCCTTTAATGAAGTCATGAGAGGACACAGTTATTTATGTACCTAGTGTATGCAGAACCCTCCAACAAGCTCATTTAGGAAACGCTTGCGAAATCTCTACGGAGGACCAGATTGTGCCATACTCACTTTGTGCTGAACACTCACAATAAGGTACAGTACAGACATGTTTTTCAGACGCTGAAACCTCCACGCAAAAAGTGTCATTTCTACTAGAAGGTGGCCATCAGGTGGCAATGGGGGAAACTGCTAGCTCTCCAGTCAAGAGAATTGGAATCTGAGAATAATTTTATTCCAGTGTACATAATCTCATTTTAATTTAGTTTTTAATGTGTCATGATGCCATACATTATTTGTGTATTCATGATCTTGGCACGTGTTTGCGTTTTAAAGTGTCTGATGAAGTCAAGATACTTTCTTTGTCATGCATTACGTGCTGTTTTTCAAGCATTTTTCTATTGAAAGGTGTATTTCAGTGTAATAGCATAGTGGCTTTGCTACATTCACCTTGATTAGATGTTAATTAAGGAGGGTCAATGTTATAGTGACTAAGGACACAATGAAACAGTCCTTAGTCAGTGCCCACATACTTGCAAATGGAGAACATGTAAAGCAGAACTGTCAATAATTAGTTTAGCACTTAACTATGGAAAAACTGAAGTGCATAAAAACGCATACAGAAAAAAAATCTGTTGACGTACATTTAAAATTACATTAAGGTCATGCACACACATGAAACAAGTTCATTTAGAGAAAAAACAAAACCTTTCTTCCCTCATAATGTAGACCTAAAATTGTACAGAAATGCATTTCTGTCCCTTGTGAAATTTTTTGATGTACGCCTGCCCGCTGTGTTTGCAGACATTGCGAAAGAAGGGCCTAAACGGGTGTGACAGCCCAGACCCGGACGCAGATGACTCGGCTGGTCACAGCCCTGAGTCGGAGGAAAAGTACCGCAAAATCAACGAGGACATAGACCTAATGATCAGCAGACAGAGACTGTGTGTAAGTACTTTCACTCATCAACATCACTCTCACTTGCCTTCTTTCTCTCTCTTTCTCTCTCTTTGTTCTCTATGGCCTTCAGGCGTTGAGCAAGAAGGAGAACAAAGGCAGCGAGAGCCCGGAGCTTGAGTCTGCTCTAGCTCTCACTCCACGCACGGAGGAGAAATACAAACAGATTAACGAAGAGTTTGATCATATGATCAAGACTCATAAGATCCCTGTAAGTACGGCAGCTGTAGAGGAGAGTGGGCAGAGAGCTAACAGCCATTCTAGCAAAGTGCTAACCACTTTCAATGGAAGAATAAAATCTAGTGGCTCGCACTGAAGGCATGGAATAAGCTCAGCATGCCAGCATGCTGCTAACTAAGCTAATTGGAAACTGTCATTTTTTTCTGTTGCTTGTTGAATTGAATTCTTTGAGTTTGAAGGTTTTATTTTTTGAGCTTTTCTTCCACTTGATTAGACCAGTTATCCTTAGTTCTCAGAAATGTAGGTGGGGAGAATGTGTTGCGAATTTTCCCTACAGTACACAATCTGCTGATTCCATTTAATTCCAATAATGCATTCTAACACCACATCTAGTTCAGTTCATGCTGAAGGGTGACACAGTAGCCTAGTAGGCTGATATGTTTGCATGGGTTTCTTTCAGCTTCTTACCACAGCATGCCTGTTAAAAG
The DNA here is from genome assembly GCA_037576975.1 of Alestes dentex. NCBI lineage: Eukaryota > Metazoa > Chordata > Actinopteri > Characiformes > Alestidae > Alestes > Alestes dentex. The sequence goes on from JBBIGA010000040.1 coordinate 9,242,311, forward strand.
AGTGTAGTAGCCCATGTGTCTGAAAAGAAGCAATATTAGTCAATAATTGTGCTGATGTTGTGTATTTTATACATGTGGAAATGATGCTCACATTTGAAACGTGTGAATTCAGTGCAGTCCCAAGAGAGCCAGGTACTCAATGCTAAATCAATGGAGCAACGGAACACAACATAAATGTGGACCAGTTTTGGTACAAGCCACAGTGACTGACTGATCTAGGGTGCGGCCAAGGTCAGGGATGAGTCGGCCATTGTGTTGGCCATGATGGCAGTTTGTCTTGCGGTCACCATGGCTGGGCCGCGCTCTTGGAGTTACAGAGCAGAACAGGAAGGATGGCACCACGCAAATAACAGCCTGCAAAAGAGATGGAGTGAGAGAGAGGCAGAGGGAGGAATAAAGCTGACCCTACGCGTGATCTAAAAAGCACAGAACAAGAGAAATGATAGGGCTTGGGGTGGAGTGGTAGACAAATTTAGTAGCGAAACAAAGGGATATTCAGGATTACTACAGCATGAAGACTTTGTTTGGGATTTTTGTGGAAAACATGATTGGGCACACCTTTAGGCAGAGGAAGGAGGCAAAGAAGAAAGAAAGCAAAAAAGTGAAGCCACGAGGGAAAGAGGAGCCCTCGTTCTCAGAGACCTTCAACACCGAACAAAAATATTTGCCTAGCTCCGTGCAAGTGATTGCTACGGCCTTGCGGGCAGACTGAGAGAGGGAGAGAGAGAGAGAGAGAGAGGGATAGACAGAGGAGAGAGGGAGGGACTCGTCTCCGGTTTCTGCCGGCTGATGCTCCCCCAGATGAGCACTTATGGACCCTTAGGACACATGGCTGCAATTAGGGGGCTATTTTCTCCTTACGAAACAACATGGGGGAGGAAGAGCTCACTTGCCACCTCTCCTCAAGGTTAAGCCTCTCTCCTAGAGTGACATGGTGAACACGAGAAGATCATCTCTCTGTATCCACCTCACTCTTTTACATGTAGGATCTTTCTCTTTATTGATTTAGAGAACAAAACTGATTCATTCAAATCTTTCAACAAATTTGAATACAGGATAATACAAGGACAGGATTTTTTAGGCTGGCACCGACTTTCAAAAGCGCTTAACTTCTTGTAAAATCATATGTATATATATTTTTTTTTAAAAAGGTAAATGCTAGTAAGTATTTAGTAAAATTCTACTTAAACACTAATCAGTAGTAAGTAAACTGAACAATAATATTCATATAAAATATAATCACTGACCAAATAAATCTCCATTATTTTCTGTTTTCATTTTTCTACATCATTTGAATATAGCAGCCACACTACATATAAAATCATGATAAATGACCAAATACAAATGATGTAAAGTTACCTAGAATAAAGAAAACATTAACTTCACATTAAACATTTGCATAAAGCAGTGAACTCTAAATAATGAAAGTTTTTCCATTCTTCTGTAAAGTTACCATTTTTTTAAAATGTTTTTATTTTGACTGTATGTCATTCAAGATATACACATTTAAAGAAAAAAGAATTCAGAGCACAACAGTTTTTCTGTGTTGATACAGTTTTTGCCTTTTGCTTGGTCATATTATGTGTTCTCTCGTCTTTCACTTCTTCAGCTACCTTTTTCTGCAAAGCGTAAGTTTTAGCGGCCGCTATAGTGGGCTGTTCTTTTACTAACTGTTGCCTTTTTCATATGTTCTGCTTCCTTTTCCAATCAGGCCGTGCCGCCCTCCAACTATGAGATGCCCGTGTCCATCCCAGTGAGCAACCAGATCTACAGCCACCCCGGGGGTTCCCTAGGCAACCATAACCTTGTCCCATTGGCCCACCACAGCCTACAGAGGAACAGCATGTCCCCTGGAGTCACACACAGGCCTCCTAGCACAGGTAACACACACACACACACACACACACACACACACAGATGCACAAGAACTACTGTTGGATGTATATGTTCTAGCCTTGGATGGTAATGTTAATGTTAAGCAATGTTAATTTCTCATTATATATTTCAACTATATCAAAAGTTGCTCTACTACTTTTAAGCCACTTTATAGCGAATATGGTTCTAAGAGTCAGGAATTTAAGACTTGCCGATAAGTTTAAGAGGTTAATACTTATAATCTTTTGACATTTTACTTCTAATCCCTTACATTACTTTAGTTTTACTACACAATTGAAATGCAATTACAAAATTACAAAATTTATGTACATTTATAATTATCTAAACGTATATTCTGGATCAAGTTGTCAGTGTTAAAAGTTAAAATTCATTACATTCAGAATTATAAAAAAAACCTCTGACAAATTAAAAATTTCTGGATTTTCCCCACGTGTTTCAGTGAGACGTAATTCGTGTCAAGTTACACTATGCTTTTGTTATCACTAGTTGTTTACTATCATTGAGACATAACTACATATAAATTATTAACATGAGAAGTAGTGGTCATATCATTTCAGGCAACTTTCAGAACCCCAGACATTACAGATCACTTCCCTCTGGGCTCATCTTTGACATTGCCTATATGTTGCAGATAGCAGTCATATGGTGCGTCCCCAGTTTGTTATTGTTTTCCAAGTCTCTGGCTTGGTTAGCTAGGGGCTCTCCCCCTCAGCCCTGTCATTAGCAGCCATGCTCTCCCCATGCAATCAGCCGCCCATTACAGGAGCGCTGGCTAAATATGAGCTTTGGCCCAACCCCGCGCACACTGCCCAACCGCAACCGCTGCGCTGCCGGCTTAAAAATAAAAATGTGTCATTTTTCTTGGACGCTGAGGCCCAGCCTTTCTGGCCACAGGCCCCCCTCCCCTTGCTCCTACAGAGAAGCGAAGGAAAAGGGTGCTGTCTTATTCATTCGTATACACTCTTTCTTTTTGTCACCTCAGTTGCTCTTCTTGGCCTGTTCTCATAAACACAAACTCCACTAAGAGGTGGGCCGACAAGGTGGGAGATGGTCGTGGTTGGAAGACGCTGAATAAATGATGTGACAGGTTCGAAAGAGTGTTTTTGCGGTAGGATATGGATGTCAAGTGCAATGAGGTGATTGAAACATCTCCTCTCTCTTTCCCTTTCTCTCCCTCTCTGTTCCAGGTGGCCTTATGGGGGCTGATTTGACCACAGGCCCAGGCACCAGTGCTGGTAAGGACGGCATCCCCACCTACTACAGTATGTCCCCTCTTGTTCACATCTTTTATACACTTACACTTTCTCTTCCAGCTTAAACAGACCACAGAAAGACTTGAGGAAAAGCCAGGGCAGCACTAACCATTTTCTTGTAGAAGGCAGTCATTTAACTCTCACTTTAACCTTTCAGTGCAAGGGCTAGGACAAATGTAAATGCAGAATAAACATCAAAACCTGTCAGCCAGCCTAGCTGAAACAGGCTAAACATGTCATTTCTGTTATACATAGTAATTGCAGTGTAATAAATGTTAATGTAAGTTAATGACAACTATTTTCGATACGTGACCCATTTTGTCCGGACAAATAACAATTACCATGAAACACTATGCATGCAGCTTGATGGGCGCAGTGCAGTGAAAACATTTGACTGAATATGTCATCTGAGGTTTGGCTTACATTGCCTTACATACACACACCGTGCTTTTTCAGAGCGCTCAAGGAACATTCAGTCTTTGTAGCAAGCATTGCAAATACCGGGAGTCTTTTGTAAAAGAGTAAACAGCTTTACGGCTTGGCTTTGCCTTTGTGTGACCCCTTACCAAAGTTTGTTTGCCTTATCTCAGAGCATCTGATTCAAGCGGAACACAGCAACACACGTAGCTTTCGCTTCATCCGGCCTGTTTGTGTTTGGCCACTTTAATTCTTGTTCTCGTATAGGATAAATGCTAGCATAAGTTTGGAGTGCAAGGAAGTGTGTGTTTGGCCTTTTTTTTAACTAGCCTGTAAATAGCTTTTGGAATGTGTGTGCGCAAGGAGTGTGTGTGTGCGTGTGTGTGTGTGTGTGTGTGTGTGTGTGTGTGTGTGTGTGTGTGTGTGTGTGTGTGTGTCTATGTGTGTGTGTTTAATCCACTTGAAAGGGAAAGTTATAGTGCATGCGGACACAAACTGGGGCTTTGACTTGTGGTCGCCTCGGAGACAGCTTATGTATGCATATGTGTATGCATGTGTTAGTGTGTGTGTGTCTGTGTATGTCTGTCTTAGCTACTCAGCAGTGGTCACCACAGAAGCATGGCTTCTATAAAAATATCAGGACAGTAGCTTCTTGGAAATTGGCACTGGGGCTCAGTCTAGCACAGCTGGCTAACCTTGTCTGGCCCTGCAGTGCCCCCAGGGCCACTGCATAGGGGTGAGGCTGAGGTCCCTCTGTCTAACTCCATCTCTTTACTGTCCATCGCATACAAAAGTACCACTTATGACAGTGGCCCTTGCGAAGCCTGCAGCCGTCCAATGCAACCATTGTGTCAAGCTGAGGGTGAACAGAGGGCGCAGTGTGGCTCAAATGCAGGCTGTCCCATTGGAAACAACGGCCTTGAAGAGTCATGGGGTGCTCAAAGACATCCCATTCAAATGTCCTTCAGATTCATGTCCTAAACGTAAAGGGAGACAAGATGAATATTCATTCTTTTTCTCAAATTCGCTCTTAGTCATGACTGAGGTTTATTCCTATCATGCCATGCCAGCTGTTTAAAAAAGCTCCCCTCCGTCACTGTGAACAGACACACTAAGTGGTTGAAATGGCATTACAGTAAATGATGAATAATACAACAGAGTCTTAATCATAACTCGTTTGGAAAATAAGACAATACCTCATGCTGCTGCCTTTGGCAAACAATGTGTTTAATATGACGCGATAATTTTCCACTCAGATGGGTCATTTGTGCGGTAAAAACTTCAGCATTCTCAGACAACCACAGTTTCTCCACAAAGCAGTGTATGTGTTTGTGCATGCAGTGCATTGTGTGTCACATGTCAATTAGACATGGAAGAGGAGGGTGTGCAGGGATTTAGATTTAGAGAAGTCTCTGTGTATCTTACGAACACATCCACATCGGGCTTACGCTTGGCTGGATAGATGCTGTTTGTTCTGCTAACTGTTGAACTGATGTCCGGTTGGTAAATTCAAACCATGGCCAAAAACCTCAAGCCCAACAGTATGGCGAGCAGGATCCAACATGGCCGTTAAACCATGGAACCCAAGACAGCGTCCAGTTTTGTGTCTAACCATGCTGGCACATAAGCTAGCCACTTGTAGCCTTTACACGGAAAATCATGCCAAGAATTTACAGTTAGGCTTCTTCTGCAAAGGCCCATAAATAGCCCTGGGTTCATTATCAAATGTACACATCAGGCCATTTTCGTGCGGGTGGAGGGGGCCGCTGCTATATGGCCAGCTGTAATTTTTAGCACTTCCCCATTATGAGCGAAACAGGAGGCCCTTGGGCAGAAGCCGATGAGGGGGAGAGACTTAGAGAGACAGAGAGAGAGAGAGGAGAAGGCTGTCATTCATTTATAGAGCAACACAACAGTTTGAAGGACGCCGTATTACATTTACATGCCATTGTCCAACTTATCAGATATTTTTTTTTGGCTTTGATAAGGAGTGCAATAACACAGACCAGTACCACAGGCTACCCAAAAGAAGTTGCAACTACATTATTGGAGCTTTTAAACTGTTTTAAAGAAATGAAAAATGATTAGACATTAAACAGTATATATGTAGATAACTGGGACTAAATGGAGTATAATTTAGAAGAAGAATTCAAAAATAAATCCTGTTATATTCTAGTCACAGTTTTTTCTTTGATACTATCAAAACTATAAACTATAAAAGCATTATATTCTGACACATTGCCTGTAATAATTTTTAGTTTCACTGCTGTATGTATCTCTGCATATAAATGTAATTTATAATAACTGGATTTTGACATCCAGTGCCACCTTGGCGACAGATAAAGAGTTTTATTTAGTATAGTCAGAGGACGGTCAAATTAGAATCATGTATACATTTTATGAATACTGTAGCACTTGTTCTTAGTTTTTAACCTTTTGCACATTCTGAAATCTAACACGTCTCCATGACTACCAGGACAGAACAGGGTGAACACTCAAAGAACAGAGCACTCTAACTCTCAGGCAGTTAGAACAACATGTTTTTTTTTCAGCTCAGCGAGTCTCAGCATTCAAACGCTTCAGTTCTTATGGTGGGTTTGTTTACCGGGCCAACCCATAGTGCACCACTTTATACCCCAAATATTTGAAATCGTGGAGCTATTCTTTGAAACCTAAAGCATCAGCTTACTTTCTTGATAGAAAAAGTTAGGATGAGTAAATCGGTTTTTGACAAGGAAAGAGGATGTTTTCTTCTCTCTTTTTCTCTCTCTCTCTCTCTCTTTCTCTCTCTCTCTCTCTTTCTCACTCTCTGAACCCTCAACAATGATGTGTGGTTGTTGAGTCTTCAAGTGTTCAGAAAAATACTGAAGCCAGCTGCTTGCAGCCTATACTTCACTGTGTATGAAGAGGAGGCAGGAAATACATCATCGCAAATAGCGCACACACACACACGCACAGGCAGACACACACGCACCCGCTCACAATCTCCTGGTTCCCAGCCCGCCTCTCCCCCCTCATTTTCCTCGAATCATACAAATTGCGCTTTCAAGACTTTTCATTTCAAAACAACAAAAACCGTTGCCTTCAAATTAAAGAAAGATCACCGGGGAAAAATTGCCGAGGACAACATCTGCATCTCGTTTTCCCCTTCAGCATATGATTAGGAAGTTCATTTATGTCTAACGTATAATTCCTGCCCCTCTTTTAAGTGGCAGTGAGTGTACAACGCTTCATGTTGTAACCCTCAAAGAAATAAAGTGGGCTGTGGAAAGAAACAAAGACACCATGCTTCTCTCACTCTTTCCCACTGTAACGTACCCCTCCGGGTTTGGTGGAGTCCGTGGGGTTAGGGCTAGCAGCCGTGGATTAGGAATGTGGATTGCCAGCCTGATTCATTCTTTGGTCTTCGCTAGTCAAACCCACATGGATGCACATGTACTTATCCTTGATTGCCTGTGTTTGAGAGTTTACAGGTTTTGTCATTTATGGGGGCCGCCTGCATGGCAATGGAAAATGTCACCCCTTACCCCCAAGGTAGTTATCCTTTCTAATGGCAAGAGGCCATTAAATGATTTGTGAAATTTGCAAGAATAATAGTTTTAATATTGCATGCAATGGTTTCCATTCATTGAGATCATTTGCTGATTCTTATCTTTCAACCAGGTTAGGGTTGATTATGGATTCTTCCATTAAGGTTGTGAGAACCCTTTAGTCTTTTGGAACCCGTTCAGTTCTGTTCAGTTCCTCAAGGAACTCAAGGGGTTTTTTTTTCTCCAAGTAGTGATGTAGTTAAATTCTGAGAAGCTCATGTCCATGCTTAATGCCCTTGCTGTTTATATTCTACAGAATAAAATCTGTAGCATGAATTAGAAATGGAAAGCAGCTCAAACCGATGAGCAGCAAGGGTTAATGTTTCCTCTGTCTCCTCTATTCACCAAACACCTGCCTCTTTACTGCAAAACCACAGCAGGAAGAAGTGAGACTCATCTCTCTCTCTCTCTCTCTCTCTCTCTCTCTCTCAAACACACACACTCAGCTCTTGACTTCTCTAAAGATAGCTGATGGGAAGTATTTGCCTGCTGAGGTGAGGTGACTGTGTTTATATGGAAGAGAAAGGTTCACACAGTCATCAGGCAGGCATCACATTTTCTGTGTACGATACACAGTGACCTAACCTGTTCAACTTCAACTCAAAAGTCAACTTTCATTTGCTGAAAAAATGAGTAGATTGGGAACAGATTGCTGCATTAATTGCACAATGTATATATACGTTTTTGTAGTAAAATCACATTATCAAATGAATTACACGACTGATATAAATAGGAAAAGCAAAAAAATAAAATATGTCAAACAATACAAACTTCTACCATCTCTCCTTGCTGAATAGTCTCCCCTTGCTGAATAGTGTTGATCTTAAGGGACCTGGAGAACAGACTGGTTGTAATAGGCTTTGTTCTTGAGAGATAGCTAATCCTCTGTGGTTAGAGGGTGTGTTTGGTGAGGTGTCTGCTTAACTGTGGTAGAGGCTATGTGAAATCTTACAGTGCCGTCGTACTGAAAGTTCACGTTCTTGGTGAAAGATGATTGAAATAGCTGTAATGTGCCGGAACGTACCAGACTTCACTTTAATGGCCGTGTGTGGTGAAAGAAATCTGGAATAAAGCGACGTGTCAAACACAAATCTGAATGGCTGCTTTATAGTAGATGACTTGGAAACTGGCACATTTTGGTTGAAGGGAGCAGGTCAAATAGAGCTTAGTTAAAAGTTGTGGTATGGTGACAGCCTTATGTGCCGTATTTGGCAGTAAGCTAGAGTGCCTGAATTTCTCTCTCTCTTTCTGTCTCTCCTCGTTAGGAAATGGCTACGGAAACCACCGTAACTCTCCAGGCTTGCTGGTGTCCTCCGGAGGCATGAACAAGAACATGCAGGCCAAGTCTCCTCCGCCCATGAACCTGGGGATGAACAGCCGCAAACCTGACCTGCGCGTGCTCATCCCACCTGGAGCCAAGAACAACATGCCCTCCATTGTAAGCGACCGATACACTGTTTCATCTTTCTGCTCTTGCCTTCTCTTCCCTTTTCTTTTCTTCTCTTGTCTCTTTTCTGCTCTTCTCTTCTCTTTTTTCCCTTTTCTTCCCTTCTCTTCTCGTCTCTTCTCTGCTCTTCTCATCTCTTCTCTTCTCTTCTGTTCTCTTTTCTTCTCTTCTTGTCTCTTTTCTTCTCTTCTTTCCTCATCTCATCCCTTCCCTTCTCTTCTTGTCTCTTTTCTTCTTTTCTCCTTTCTTCTCCTCTTCTCTCCTCTTCTCTTCTTTTCGCCTCTCTTCTCTTTTCTTCTCTCCTCTTCACTTCTCTCTTCTTCTCTTCCCTTCTCACCTCGTCTCATCTCTTCTCTTTTCTTCTCTCCTTTTTTTTTCTCTTCTCTGCTCTTTTCTTCTCTTCCATAAGCCTTCACCATAGTCTTTAACCTCCTCAGACACTAGACATGCAAGGTAGTCGCAGCCCTTAGATTTATCCATAGCTTAGGCTCATAATTTACAGCATCATAGTTTAAAGCACATCCCTCAGCCAATGACACTAATTGTGAATTTACTACCCTCCCCTCTTTACTGCAGTCTGAGGATGTTGACCTTCTATTGGTAAGTGGGACCGCCATTCAAACTGGCGACAGGGGCTAATAGACATAAAGGCCATCTCTCATCCTCCAACAGTCATTGTGTATTAGTACTAGCTAAGTCTGTTTTTTTAGGTGATCATTTGTAGTGTATCCCCCATGCTATGCAAGGATCCACTCTATATTACCCTTCTTATGGCTGAACAATATAAGTAAATCCTCATGAGTAACATTTGTCAAACACAACCTTATCTGGTAAACAACGCAGTACTACAAGACAAATAACATAGTTTCAAAGGAACCAGAGTGACTCCTAGTGGTCTCTTTAAGTCAGCACACCCCTGTCTCTCCTGCTGCCAGCCAAAAAAATCTGTCTGACCCCTCCATTTCTGCTTTAGCTCCATGCAAGCTTTTTTCAACCCACAGAACAAAGAACATGAATGCATTTCTACCTCATCAGTCATCATTCCAGAAAAAAAATACAAAAAAAACCAAAAAAAAACAAAACTTAGCCCCACCCCAGGTTGTTGCTGATTCTGTTGCCTTGGAGACCATATGGGTTGATACAGAGACCAAGCACCCTGCAAGAGGTTGCAAGAGTTCACTGGTTGGAAGAGTTCAGTGGTGCTGCACGTCAAGTGATTAATTTGTTTTCACAAGTTTGCTTGTTCTCTTGCCGTTTATGAAGAATTAAGAGAATTTATGTGGATAACATGTTCCGTCTTCATGATCTCCTCTCTGTTCTTACTTTTGTCACAGAACCAGAGAATAAACAACTCTCAGTCCGCGCAGTCGCTGGCCACCCCGGTAGTTTCTGTGGCAACTCCCACCCTCCCAGGCCAGGGGATGGGAGGATATCCTTCAGCTATCTCCACCTCATACGGTACTGGTAGGTAGAACTTACAAAACTGGTGTATTTTCATTTGTTTTATTTGACACATCGAACTGAAATGAACACAGTGTATACTGAACATATATACATTATAAATATAGAAAAAAACTAAACAAATGGGGGGAAGGGGATGATTGCAAACAAGATCAGAAGTGTAATGTATATGTGTGTGTGTGTGTGTGTGTGTGTATATATATATATATATATATAT
>JBBIGA010000040.1:9252696-9268007 GCA_037576975.1 Alestes dentex
AAGTGTGATATATATGTGTGTGTGTGTGTGTGTGTGTGTATATATATATATATATATATATATATATATATATATATATACATACACACAAATGACATGTATATATATATATATGTCATTTGTAGTAACTAGGGGAATTGTGTGTCAAACTATTTCTTTACCAGCTACTTTGCATAAAAGAAAAAAGAAAAGGTTTAGGTTGATTTTTGAGATGACATCTGTGTTTGAGAGATCAGAGAAGTGTTGCCCCTAGTAAAGGAGGCCATTGTGAGGCCATAGCACCATAAAAAAATCAACCAGGGACGAAGGCAAAAAAAATGTGTTTAAAAAGCCAATGTTTGGCACACTGTTAAGACATAAGAAAAGAGACTAGCAGTCGCAAACAACTTGTCACACCATAGAAGAGTGCTGGAGGGCTGAAGACGGAAGAAAAAACTGATGAACCGAATAAGAATACACTTCAGGATGTGGGCATACATGTGAAAACTACCATGAAGTGAAAAAAACATCACAATGATCTCACAGATGTAGCCACAGACTAGTATGCTTTAAAAAGTCTTGTGAACATAAAGTGTTAGAAAAGTGTGCGCTGATGAACTAAAACAACATATCACTTGTGAACTTGTGAACACGGAGGACATCAGAAGCAGCTTAACTGGTCAAATCCAAAAAAAAAAAATTCAACACATCTAATCTCACAGAAAGGCAGTGAAATAATGAAGCAATTATGGAGTTTTCAGAGCTAAAAGTATTGTGCTGGCGTACAGAGCTAAAAACAACACACTTTGTCATTTGATGTACAATAGAAACGTTACATTCAATTAATGGTTTCAATTAGATATCTCAGTGCAGCACAGCTTGTTTGTAGGCTTCTAACTCTGTTCGCTGTTCTGTTATAAAATACTCAAAGTTTGTTCTCTGTTCTGTTATAAAATACTCTAACTTTGTTCTCTGTTCTATTACAGAATACTCTCTCAGCAGTGCCGATCTGTCATCTATATCTGGTTTCAATAGTGCCAACACCCTGCACTTGGGCTCAATGAGTGGCTGGCAGCAGCAGCACCTCCAGAACATGCAGCACTCTGCTCTCGGCCAGTTGGGGTGAGCCTAAGATCACCTGTACACACGTTCAAGACACAATAAAGACTCCTCATTGCTAGCTTTAACATTTCATTGCTCTTTCACTCACCTTTGTTTCACACATTTTGTAGTTTTGAAACTCTTCTTTCCACATTGTGCCTTCATTTTATAAAGTCAGTCATAGCTTAAAGCCCCAGTCAGAAAGTGACGAAACTAGTGCTCACAGAGAATGATACACATGCATATTGACAATGTCATGAGAAAACCTGACATCTCTGAGTAAAAATAAAAAAAGATTTAAAAAATGTAAAATAAATACAGAAATATTCTTCCAAGGCCAACCGTTGCAGTCCCATATGATGAACTAATAACGAACCACTCCTGATTTGGGCTTTAAACTTTCAGAACAGAATGCTAAATGTTCTCTGGGATTTACAGTTAATAATCAATCATTTTGTGTTTCAGTATGTGTGTACATGAGTGCACGGGCACTCTTCATGTTCTGTAACACCCCTTCGTTTCCTTTCCTTCCTACAGAAATTGCACTAGCACTCACTTATGTCAGGGTTCAAATCTCTCCCTGCCCTCTACTCAAAGCCTGCACATCAAGTCCGAACCTGTTTCTCCTCCTAGAGACCGCTCCAGCAGCGCCACGCCCGCTGGCTACGCCCAACCCCCTCCCCACCAGCAGCAGCACGGGGCCCCACCCCCTCAGGCTCGGCAAGACTCGGGCCGCTCGCCGGCCGATAGTCTCAGCAGTTGCGGCAGCTCACACGAGGGCAGCGAACGGGACGAGCACCGGCCCGACTTCCACTCGCCTCTGGGAATGGGCCGTCCTGGCCTAGACGAGCGCGACAGCCCGTCTATCAAGCGGGTCCGCTTGTCCGAAGGCTGGGCCACATGATAAGCTCTGCCCCCCAAACCCACACCTTAACAGCCCCCTGACCTTGACCTCGGCCCACCCGCGCACACACAATGCGCCGTCACGCCGTTCACACACTCTCTCATTTCTGTCTTTTTCCGAAGAGTTGTTATCCTCCCTGTCCGGTCGCTATGTAAACAGGGAGGAGGTGTTTTCTGAAAATTAGCTGTAAGGGTTTTGTTGTCTTTTTTTTTTAAGGGTGTGTCTAATATACATATTGATGTAAGGGGAAAAGGGTAGGAGGGGCTAGTGTAAGAGGGTTAAGAACAGTATTTTTAGCAGGCGGGGTTACTATGCATAACTTGTGCCATGCGTGGATTTGACTTTCAAGATTTACCATATATGCATATGCATATGGATTTACACATGTGTGTAGGTGTACATATATGCATAGTAACAAAAGCAACAAAAAAAAATGTCAGGTACTCTTGATTTTTTTGTAAAAGTACTTACAGACTTTCCTCAGCAACAGTTCAGCCATGGGAGAAGCTCAGCTGAGGGCTGTCGTGGAGTTGAGACAGGCTAGCACTTGAGTTGCTCTACCAATACTATATGTACAGATTCAGTTTTCTTCGCCACTCTCTTCAGAGTATTCCCTCGCTAAATGTATGTTATGATTGACAATGTCATGTTGCAGGTTCAACGTATTGTACATAGAGAGTGGGCGAGGACAAGGGGGAAAGGGTCGAGGTTGCCAGACATTGCAGATTTAACATGAATGAAAGCTTTTATGCAAGAATTTTTTTTTTCTCTCGAAGGATTGTACAGGTATACAGCCCCTAGGTTTTAGTCAGGGAGAAGGAATCTTTCAGAACCTTTGACAATTCAAGCTCTTCTGTCGAGGAGTGTCAATAGCGAGATCGAGTGGCAGTCAGTATATGAAGGACCATACCTTAAATTAAGAGCCATGTTAGTTTATTCTGATGAAATTAAAAACCTAGGACTTGCTTTAAATGTTCAGTATTAAAAAAGGAAGAAAAACAGAAACAATTGTATGATACACTTGCTTATATTTTCATATTAAAAGGAATACAATGCAAAGCATTTTTGTGGCTTTTTGTAGTTTCTATAAGCCAGAATGTGTTTTGATAGCTTTGCTTATATGAAAAACGATAGTTGTACAAGAAGGAGTAACCTTGGGCTTTTCAAACCTAAGCCATGACATCTGAGAACCCTTGCTTTGCTCAATGTTTTTTTTTTTTTGTTTGTTTGTTTGGTTTTTTTTTTGTAGAGGTTTTTTTGTTTTTAAACGTGTATTTCTAATTATATTGAATAATAATATTAAGATTCTTTTTAAAAAATCTGTGAAATTAACATGCTTGTGTATAGCTTTCTAATATATAAATATATATGATGATAATTATGGTCATAGCGTTTTTTTTTTCAGTGTGAGGTTACATAAGTACAGTTGCACATGTTTGTTTTGTCTTCTTTCTTTCTTTCTTTCTTCTTGCTCCATACAGAATCTTTCAGGGGCAAACCCAGCCAGAATTTCAGACACTGAGCTTAAATTATTCAGCCATCAATACTCATGAATAAGCCATTTGGGAGAGATACACCTCTTTGCATAGCAATGGTATGTCACTCAGGTGAAGAATGTGAAGCACACTTTTGATCGGATAATACTCCCGTTTCTTCTTTCAGTTGTTAAGTAATGAGACTGAGTTCAAATCTTGTTCTTGACACGCTGAGTTTGGTAGACAATTGAATTTCCTACTAGTTTCTGCACCAGTGGTTCAACTGCTTGTTTATGTCTAACTTTCAGTGAGCACACAATATTAACCCAAATCCGTGCTTTGGTTAGGAAGAAGCACAATAACACTTTCTGATATTAGAAACCTTAAGTCTGTGAACGCCAAAGCAGAGAATATTCAAATTCTAACAAATGAGGAATCGTTTCACTTGAATTGACATTGCACTGAAAGATTTAAAAGCATGAAAGATTACATTTTTTGACAAATGAATATGCTGTGCTATCATGAGTTCATGGTTTTTAACTAGGCTGATTTTGTGAACCCTTGGTCATATGTGTTCAGCTAATTTGTGCCATTATCGTCCACCTCTGTAACACAAACGCTGTTTGATACAAGGCCCGTTTCTTCTGATCACACCTGCATCACTGGAGATCATCCTTTACAGTTCACTTCAAAATGAGTCAGAGATTGGACATTTGTTGATATCTTTTCTACCAAAGACATGGAGCAGCGTTCTTTTGACTTTGTTCTAGTCCATTTTCTTTGGGTTTCGAGAAACTCGTATTTCTTAACACATTATTTTTTGTTCTTTGGGTAATTTCCAATAATACTGGTACCTCATATTCACACTCCCAGTACCTCAAATTAACATTCAACCAATCATGATGAGAAATGGAAATATTAACAATTTTGGGGAGGGGGGAATTGTAAAAAAACAAAAAAAAAGAGAGAGAACCCAACAAGTGTACAGTATTGTGAAATATTACGCCATTGTTTGTTCTATGAATCTTACGCAATGTCCACATATGACTCCCTGGTTCACTCTTTTTTGGTTTTCTGTTTTTCCTTGAAAGAAAATGTTGTTTCCATTAAAAAAACAAAAAAAAAAAGTAAAAAATGATGTAGTAACAAATGTAGCTTGTATAAACCTACCATGGGTAAGGTTGAAAGGAAATGTGTTTTTTCTTTCGTTTGTTTCTTTGTCGTTTTTTCTTTTTTCTTTTTCTTTTTCTTTTTTTTTTTTGAAACCAGGAGAAAGAGGCTTTCAGCGGCATAAGCTGGACTTTGTCGCCACTTGAAGACAAGATGTCATTAAATTAAAAAAAAACACATCTCTGTATCTCAAGGGACTTGATTCAGCTGTATGTAGTGAAAAATTAATGTATGGATTAAAAAAATCGTTTCTCCTGCTGGGATTCAAAAAGGTATTTGTATTTTGCAGAGAATTCAGTAAAGTTACTGGCTTTCTTAGTTACCATTGGTGCCCTTGTGTGCTTGTATTGTGTTTGTTGTATGTTTTATTCTCACATTGCAG
Source organism: Alestes dentex (assembly GCA_037576975.1). Lineage (NCBI taxonomy): Eukaryota > Metazoa > Chordata > Actinopteri > Characiformes > Alestidae > Alestes > Alestes dentex. The sequence goes on from JBBIGA010000040.1 coordinate 9,257,708, forward strand.
TCTTTTTCAACTACCATACACTCTGGCGGGAAAAGATACACCTGGCACAGTGTTGATATTGAATATGCAGTGTTTGAAAAAAGGATAAAATTATCGGTTATCTGAGCTGGATGCCGACAGTGATTCCCTCCAAAAAATTAGGAACTATTTGACTGTAAGAGTGAGTTAAACTAGTTACCAAGCATTTACTATATTCTGAAATAGGAACACTTAGAGGGGCAGAAAATGCTTCTTAACTGCCACTGTAAGTTCATATAATAAGATCGGCCCCAGACATAATGAAAACTTGTTAAATAAAATCATAAGAAATCTCTTGATATATATGTGTACACTAATTTATACAGGACAGTGTATAATCACTGTTTTGGCACTGTACTGCAAAGCAAATAAAATAAAATAATAACAATAATAATAATAATAATAATATCAACTATTAGTGCAGATTATCAACTTTATTTAAGGATATTTACATCTAAAGTGAGGACCCTTGCTTTGCTGATTTTTTTTTAATCTAATTTTGTTTTTGTTTTTTCATTATGTTGATAAATAATATTCGTTTTTTTAAGAATCTGTTAAATGAACATGCTTTCATGTCTTTCTAATGTATAAATATATAGGTTAATATTTGTGACTATAGCATTTTCAGTGTGAGGTTACAAAGTTGCAGACTTCTTCATTCTGGTCTTCTTGCCCCATACAAAATCTTTCGGGGACAAACCCAGCCACAATTTCCGATTCAGCTGAAATTATTCAGCCAGCGATGCTCTTGCATAAGCCGTTTGGGAAAGACACACCTTTTTGCATAGCGATGGAATGATATCACTCAGGTAAAGAATGTGAATCCTCTGAAGAAAGCACACTTTTAGTCAGATAACGCTTTAATTTGAGAATTTTCTTTTCTAGAATGGGAGAAATCTATAGACACTTACTGTGTGTGTGTTTCTTTCTAAGTTTAGGTACTAGGCATAAGGAAACATCCATGAAAACCACTAATTTTGGTACCAGGCAGCTCACAGAGTGCCCAGAATAGAACATTCGGGCTTTATATGGGCAGCAGTTATAATCATAGAAAAATATTCAAAATGTCTTAGACCGAAATGTATTAAAAAAACGTCCTGCCCTTCAAAATAACAATATTCATGGATGGTGGATGTGTACTTTACTTTACAAATGCTGATGTGTGTGAAGACTTGTGGCTTGACATTCCACTCTAAGTTTCTTCTGGCAGTGCTCCATTACTTTTAATATCTCTCAAGTAACCTCAGGATCGCTCTGGGAGAGCCGTATTAACACATGCTCCTCTAATTTTCACTCATCAGCTCCTGGAGCAAGTGTGTTCTCACTCACTCTACAAGCAAGCAGGATGTACGGCGCAGTGTAGAAAAGCCACAGGCCAATGTTAGAAGTTACCTTTCTCTCCTGATTGAGGACCAGCCTTCTACGCCCTGCGCCATAAAGCAGACTTTAACCATTATAAGAGAAAATACATAAACTGACCTTAGATCAGCAATGAATGGGTGATTTCTATACTGACAACATCCAGAAGTGTGCAGCTGCGCTGCTTCGCCCTAACGCTGTGGTCAGGGACCACACAGGGTCTGTGCGGAGCTGCGCCACCAGCTCTCAGCCCACTGCTGGCCCACCCACATGCTGCCACGTGTGTGGGCTTGGAGGTGGCAGGCTAGGTTGGAATGGGAAATCCCTACTATACATGCTTGAGCCAGCCAGGTTGGGTAAAGTCACATCTTAAAGAATTCCTAACACACAGTTCTAAGATTGAAGAGCACTGGCAAGAAAGGTGAAAAGCATCGTACCTGACACTGCAGGAGTTTAGGCTAGGCCTCTTTACATTAAATGTAAGTCCATGTTGTATTTTGTATTACGTTAATTGTTTAAACTACACCTTTCACTTGCTCACTAAGTAACAGTAATACGGCTGCAGTTCAGTGAATTATTTTATATTAGCATTTAGTTAAGATTTGAATGCAAGTCCCTTTTAATGTATTTAGATCAACAGTAAATGAACAATTAAGGAACATGCGTAGCTATCGGCCCATGTATCTTAAGAAATGTAATTACATCTATTGATAACAGGCAGCTCACAAAGCACAATAAAATTCTTACTTTAATGTTTCTTCACAGAATACAAGCGACTAACAACTGACAGTGCAACGTTACTTTAATACATTAAATTAAAATGACAAGTTACTAACTACTATGAGATATTTAACAACACATTCAACATGAGGAAGTAAAGTACTGTGTGACAGAGTGAGATAGCGGTATAGAGTGTGGGGATTAGAAAACGCTTCAGCAAATTACAGTGACAGCATGGGAGAGGTTAAAAAAAAATCCAAATATGACTAGGATTTAGCACTGCAGTAATATTGCACATTTGTGCGTTGTTTTAAAGCATTGAGTATATCAGTGAAGTAAAGTGGCCCCTCATGGTCACATGTGAATACACCACAGCACACAGTGTAAAATTCTCTCTCTGCATTTAACCCATTCACCAAATGAAGCAGGGGGCTGCCACCAACGAGAGGCGCCCAGGGAGCAGTGTGTGGGGACGCTGCCTTGCTCAAGGGTACTGCAGTGATGACACTAGCCGTCCTGGGATTTAAACCCACAGCCTTCTGATTGAAGGGGCAACACTTAAACCACTATGCCACCAGTTGCCCCATTTCTTAAGAATAATTAAGAAGATTATTAGTAATCATTGAATTAAGTCTTTTAAGGTAGAGCAGACTCAATAGTCTCCATACAACCTTTAAAAGTCTTTGTGTCCAAAAATATTAGCTAACTGACAGGGGTTTAAAATGCAGACTGTCGTTTTAATGTCACTTAATGACACTTTTTAGAGAAATAAGAAGCTTTGTTAATTTAAGTGGCTTATCACTTACTAAACAAACTGCCTAAGGCATGCCTTTTAAAAATATGAGACCATGGGTTTTCACAGGTTGTAACACTCTGTGTTGCATTTTACTTCTCAACTCTGGCAAAAATTGTGACTAGTTTCTTTTAAAGGATCTACTACAGACGCTCTGTCTACTGGAAGTCATTACGCCTTGGCTTTGCTCAAAATGAACAGATCTTTATAAGATCTTCTAGGGTTAAACCCTTGGGACTGCTGCTACTCACTCTCATGCTGTGAACTTAATTTTATAAACTAGAATTGAGCCATGCATTGAGGTTGCTGAACATGTATTGTAATTCTCTATTAATAATGTGCGTTTGATTTTTGCATATGATTCAGTCTCATGGGACCTTTTGAGGAAATGTGCATCTAAATTTATTTGTGCTGAATAGAGGTTTTTCATTAAAATAAATACATGTGTAGATATTATTCTCAATATATATATTAAGATTATTGAGAAGCACTGAAAATATGAGCCTATTAATTGAAAATGCTTTATTAATAAGATAATATTAAAATGTATATTATTTATGCTGTAACCTGTAAGGAAGACTAACTATTCCTAAACACTTCCTTCATAAACATTACTCTTTAGGATTATTCGAGAGTTTATTCTAGAGATTAAGTAATATTGACTACTTATGTCACTATTACCTCTATTACAGTCCAAAACCAAGTGATACCGGATGCCAGTGTGAGGACAAACATCATTTCGTCACAGCATTGTCTTACTGATGTTTACTGAGATTTGACTTTGCTTTTTTGTTTTGCTTTTCTACACGAGTGGGATTTGTTGCGGATGTAATGAATCCAAAGTAACACCAGATGGCACCAAAGCTTATTTTTCCAATATGCAGATCGCCTGTTGGCCAGAAGGGGGCGTTGGAGATGAGAAGCTTTCCATCCCATCAGTTATCATTTATAAAACGATATTCAATTATTAACCTCGACATGTCTTATTGATTGGCTAAAATATTCCCCTTATTTTATTAGTTCTAAAATAAAACGGGGTGTTTTTTTTCTAAAAGTTTCTGATGACATTTCCCAGCAACAGAAATAAAGACTCTGTCGGAGAAAATGACTGTTTTCTTCGTCATGTTTTAATTTAAAAACAAACTTCAGACAACCTTTTTTTCCTGAGAGACACCAAACACGAAAGAACTGACTGTTCTAAAGCAATACGGTCAATCTCTATTAAACATCACAGCAGCTCAGCACTGGAGCTCAAAGTGTGGTTAAAATAAAAGAATGAATGAATTATTTATTTTGTTGCTGATTGGTTTAAATGTGTACCAGCTCTACACTCTGCATTTATACTGAACAGAAAGAAAGAAAGGAAGAAAAACAGACAGACAGACCGAAGGAAAGAAAAAAGAAAGAAAAGAAAGGACAACAGTCAGTAAAACACTTCTGAAAGCACCGTTCATATTTATTAACATCTGCACAGAAGAAACCACAAAAAACAGTCTGTATATTATTACTAATAATAATAATAATAGTAATAACACTAAGAATACTACTACTACTACGACGACTACTACTAATAATAATAATAGTGTCAATTTTATACTGACCAAAAAGGTTTTTCTGGTGTTATGAGATAATTGGTTGGACACAGCGGCCAGTATTAAAGGTGATTATATATATAGAGAGAGAGAACAGAAGCGAAGTGGCCTAAATCTACATCTGACGTCATTTAGACACTCATCCGCCTCTCAGATCTTTCTTTACCTAATAATTAATACATTTTATTTCTAAAGCACTATCAAATCTATTATTATCATCAAATCAGCTTTCTTCACCCAAAGCAATCCAGCACCGTCTCAAACCAAATCCAGAACCACCTCAAACCAAATCCAGCACCATCTCAAACCAAATCCAGAACTATCTCAAACCAAATCCAGAACCATCTCAAACCAAATCCAGAACCATCTCAAACCAAATCCAGCACCATCTCAACCTAAATCCATTACCATCTCAAACCAAATCCAGCACCATCTCAACCCAAATCCAGCACCATCTCAAACCCAAATTTAGTATCATCTTAAACCATATAGAAAGAATAAAAGGAAAGAAAGAAAGAATGTAAGAAAAAAAGGAAGGAAGAAAGAAAAAAAGGAAGGACAAACATCCCAAACCAAATCCCAGTCAGTTTTTCCAACTACAGTCCACATTAAAGTCCCATTTAATAAAGTCATAAGTCTCCACTTTTCCACACAGGACAGTTATTTTTTTATTCATTTATTTATTAATATTCTCTGTGATGTTCTCTCTAAGAAAGGACAACATTCTAACAAAACTAACAAAAAAGGAAAGAAAAGTAAAGCACTGATGCATTTATTCTAAACATCCACATGTAACTGCGAAAGAAGGAGGAAAGCAAGAAAGAAAGAAAGAAAGAAAGAAAGAAAGAAAGAAAGAAAGAAAAAAGAAAGAAAGAAAGAAACAACGAGATGTAACGAAGAAAAAAAGGGAAAAAAGAAAGAGAGAACCAAATAAAAGAAAAGGACAGAAAGAAAGAAAGAAAGAAAGAAAGAAAGAAAGAAAGAAAAAAGAAAGAAAGAAAGAAAAAAAGAACAAAAGAAAAGAAAAGGAAGGAAAGAAAGAAACATCCCAAACCAAATCCCAGTCAGCTTTTCCAACTACAGTCCACATTAAAGTCCCATTTAATAAAGTAGTTGGTCACCCCTGTTCCACACTGGACAAATATTTTTGTATTAATTAATTTATTAATATTCTCTGTGTTGTTCTCTTCATTTATTTTGTTCTTTATATCCTGACTGTGTGTGGAGAGGATCTCAGACCCTGATGGAGTGTGTGGGGAGGGTGTGAGATCACGGGTCGTCAGTTAAATCGTAATTAAACGCACGGAGGCTCAACTGGAGCTCGGTGGTGTTTCTGCTCGTGGAAGCTCGTAGCTCTTTATTCACTGGATCCTTTGTTTTAGTGCCTGCACTTCAAAATATGGTTTAAATGCAGACTGAGAAAATACATTTCAGGCCAAAAACGCGTCTCATAAATGGCCCTCGGTCGTTTTAAGCTTTAGATATTCGTTACTAGTGTAAATAATCCACACACACATACACACGTGTAATTATAGTTAGACGACAGGAGTGGGTACATATAGATATATAGTTGAGATTTTGGAGCATTTTACATAAACGAATTTTACCTTAGTGCTACGAAAAATTTGCTGAATGAGGTTTAAAATCTCTGGACAATGTTCTTTACTTCCAGCCTTGAAACGAGAAGATCCTTCAAGCTCATTTATATGTCTGTATTTTAGTAAGTGGAAGGACCTTATTAAAGCAGCTGAATATATTTATCATATACGTTTAGTGAATAGAAATGTTCAGCAGCTAATAAACACACAAGATATTTATTCACCTCTACGTGTCGATAGTCCATTTTAATATTTTATTAATTATAATTTTCCCTAAATGTTTTAAGGATATTTGTATTAATCTATTAAGCTCATTATTGCGTATTTTCTTCCGCTAAATCGTCAAATTTTCCCTCTTTTTTATTGAACGAAGCGAACTTGCTGTACACACAATGTCCACTAGGGGGAGACACACATCAGACCAGTTCCTTCTAGGTGACCCAGATTTCATTTTCTGGAAAACTGAAATAAATCAGATCGGCACAGAAACGAATATAAGTGCTGATTATTTGTGTGTTAATTTCTTTATGTGTTTTTAAATAAACTGTTACTCACATCTGCTAAAGTAAACAAACATTTCAGAGCCGTTTGCACACTATTTACACAAAGACACCAAATAATAAGCCAGTCAGGACTGAGAATAAACACAGATATAAAAAAAAACTATACCTATGATGCCTGCTATCATATGTGTATTTTATTTGAAAATATTAAATGCATGCTCGAAATGTCAGCTATGCTTCTTCTATCACCTTTTAGGCACAATGTCCTATAGAAATATACCCTGTGTGGTGTAGCAACAAAACAATAGAAATAACAATGACAATAATAATAATAATGTTTATAGACTAATAAGCTAATGTGAAATACTGAGATGATGAAATATGTATGTACACGCGCATGCACGCGCTTTGACATATGCACGCGTGCGCGCACACATACACACACACACACACACACACACACACACACACACATTAACAATACACGACTCTGTGCCATGCGTGTTTATTCTAAGCAGCTTTAATCATACTGTGTAAATTCTAATATTCTTCAAATGTATTCTGGCCTGTTGGTGTTTAAATTGTTAAACGTCGCTTTAAACGAATCTATATCGTTATTTAATAAATATGTATTGAAATACATTACATAAGGGGATCTTAATGCTCTCCGATTATGAGATTTTTTTTTCTTAATTGCATCAGATGGTAGAAAAATTATCATTAACAGTAAAACTAAGGCTCTGAGTTTGTAAAAAGAAACTCTCAGAAATAGGACGTTGATCGAGGAGAGCATTTCAGGGACTGTATCTTCTTTTTAAATACAGTTTACTGAGAGAGAAGCTCCTTTGACTGTCTTAAATAACCCCATAATCACACACCGTGATTTCTAATGGGCGTGGGTACATGAGGGGGTACAGGAGTAACCTGGTATATAGCTCTTTTTTCTGTATTTTGTAGAAATTTTGCATAAGCAACAAAAACACCAGTGATGCCAAAGTGGCAAAAAAGAGACGATAATTCACAATAGAGCATTTCTTTCAGAGAAGTAAAAACGGAAAAAAGTTGGAAAATTAATGGGAATATAGTGCAAAAATCATGCCTCGTTCAGTTAATCTCAGCTGCGTTTTTTTTTTATTATGTATTGTTGTTTTAATAGAGTTGGGCTCTCTATTCTAATTGCATGGTGAATATGCATGACTATGGTAATACTGGAGGTTTTCCTGCTGCTGGGGGCTGGAGAGAGAGAGGGAGAGAGAAGGGGGGGGTGAAAAGGAGTGCAGAGGGGCAAATTCAGTCTGAACCACGGACGCACACAGCTGCGCGTTTTCGGGCAGAAGTGGCGCAAAAAAATAGAAAAGAAAAAGAAAAAAAAGCCGACTGATGGATGGAAAAGTGTTGAGAGTGGGTAAAATGAGACTCGTGCATTATATGACCAACGCAAAGGATGAGGAGAGGAAGAGGAGAGAAGAAAAGAGAAGAGGAGAGAAGAGCAGAACACTTTACAGAGGAGGACAGAAGGACAGATGACCATGACTGCATTAAAAAAGTTGTGGAAATGTCTGGGATGAGAGAGCAAATGTACATGTGAGGGTGAGTCTGACACTCTGTGATCTCTCTCTCTCTCTCTCTCTCTCTCTCTCTCTCTCTCTCTCTCTCTCTCTCTCTCTCTCCTAACAGTGTAGAAGCGTCCCCAAGATTTAGACCAAGACTGGCTCCTCACTGGTTTCCTCACTGGTTTGGAAGAAACTGGATGTTTCTAAATACCTGCCTTGATGTTTGCATGTATATCTGATTAGACTGAGCTTTAGGGCATGCAATTTATATATTTACAGTCTCAGGCCAATATTGCGACATGCACTCTTTTTTAACACTCTTGTCCCATACCACCCCTCTTATAATAGGTATGTTTACACTTTTCACAATTTTGGGCTCCTCTGATAGCCTAAGAGCTGCATGCAGAGTCATTAGGTGCATCTTAAAATCTAATCTAAAAATAAATTTAAAAGATGTAGATGGCTGTTCTGCTGTTCTTTTGTTTGACTAGCTGGCTTTTGTTCACTAGAGGCTGCATTTGAATAATTTCTGTACAGAGTCCTACATCAGACATGCTCTATGGAGCATATTTAAGCTTTTACTAAAATATATAGGAAAAAGGGCAAAGCAATTTTGTACTAAAAAACATACACACACCTTCTGGAGAGTGAGGCTATACCTACCGTGGTTTCTGCATAAGTAAGTAAGTAAGTAAATAAATAAATACATGCATGCCTAAATAAATAAATAAAATAGCCGAAATGCATAGGGAACGCGGGGTATCGTGAATGCAAAAGAGATGCAAATCTACCTTTTACATATGCATCAGTATTAAAACTAGCACGGAAGCCGTAAGAGCGGCTCATTACGCAAAAACACGGCCTTTTCCTCCTCTTTCTCCTCTTCCTACTCTTTTCTCCTCTTCTCTTCTCATCCTCCTCTTCCTCGTCTTCCTCCTCCCTTCGCCTCTTCCACCTATTTCCTCTTTTCTCTTCTTCCTCCTCTCCCTCTCTTCTTCGGACGCCGCTAGGCTCCAGCCGCCCCCCGGGTTCCTCTCCTGGTGGGACCGTGGAGGTGGAGGTGGAAGGTGGGAGAGAGGCTGCTCCGCAGAAAACAGCGGCATTTGCATATTTGATGCGCTAATTTGCCTTTGATGTATTTAAATATGGCTGCGCGCGCGGCGGATCTGCCCGCTGACGTCACTCGACGTGATCGTGCAGGGGGAACTCGCTTTAGTGCAAAGAAATATAACGGAGGATTAAAACAGGGCCGAAATGAAGATACGGATAACCTGCAGTTATTATTATTTACTATTTAATATTTTATAATCAATATGTATTTTTGTCATCTTTGTATTTTTTTTTAAATATCAGAATTTGAAATCATTCCAGGGGCCCATTGTTATGAATCTACGTGGCACATTCTAAATAAACAGATGGACAATAAATGAAATAAATCGGCAAAATGAGCAGCAATATCAAAAACACACAGAAGTGCAAGGCCTCGTGTGTTTGTGGGAGAGAGCGAGAAAGAGAGAAAGTAAATATACGCATAAAGACTTTATCTTTTTGGTTTGTTTTAGTGAAACGTTTTTCTTTTTCTTTTTGAAAGCTTTATAAAAGGAGAGTCTCATGCGTCTGTGTGTATGTGTGTGTGTGTGTGTGTGTGTGTGTGTGTGTGTGTGTGTGTGTGTGTGTGTGTGTGTGAGAGAGAGAGAGAGAGAGAGAGAGAGAGAAAGAGAGAGTAGAAATATATGCCTAAAGACTTTTTTTGTGAAAATATGAACCCTTTTTGGTTTATTTTGGTAAAACGTTATTCTTTTTCTGTTTGGAAGCTGTATAAAAGGAGAGAAGAAGCCCCTTGTCTTCGTCTCATGTCTTTTTTTGTCCTCTGTGCTAATAATGTCCTCTCCGTGTTAAAGACGGGCAAATGCGTTCCGTCAGTCACATCGTGTTGGAGAGAGAAAAGGCTCGGAGCAAATTCATTACCCCAGTCAGTCCGGCCCTAACCCCGGTGTGGGAACCGGGGGGCTCGGCCACGCCAATACACCAACAATGCCCCTTCAGTTCAGGGCCAACAAAAGAGCCAGGCCAACTTGTTTGAATTTCAGAGCACGTCTTTTTCTCAGAGAGGGAGAGAGAGAGAGACAGAGAGAGGGAGAGAGAGGGGGGGGTGAGAAAGGGA
>JBBIGA010000040.1:9274029-9287231 GCA_037576975.1 Alestes dentex
ACACACACATACACACACACACACACACACACACATGTGTGTGTGTGTCTCTCTCTCTCTCCCTCTCTCTCTCTATATATATATATATATATATATACATACATATATATATATATATACGACTGATCTGATCTTGTTTGCAATCATAATTTTTCCACTATGTTTATTTGTTTATTTTTAGCTTCATTTTTTTCCTCTTAAAACTCTGTGCTTACTGGCCCTTCATTTTGCCCATTCAAAGCGAGCCTTGTAGGCACAGGGGTGAGAAAGTCACTCAATCTATTCAAAATGTCACCACTGCAATTTAATGCAGGGATGTACTGCAGAAAGGTTGTGAGTGGTCTGGAATCTCTGCAAATCATATTTGAAGTAGTCTTTCATTATTGCAGTGCCACATGCTTTGAGTGATAGAAATGGGTCACGTTTCTCAAGGATATCAGCATTCCGCAAAGACAGTATGTGGCCTGTGTAGAATAGCTGCTGGTGTGACATGCTTCTTTGGGGAAAAAAAAGTGCATGCTGGAATTTCAGTTCAGGTTTATGGGGATCTACACCTGCCAGGTGCTTTTCATGGCTGTCATCTAAGATCTGGAGATTTAAATTCACCTGGTTTGCCCAGATTAATAAAAAAATATAATTTTTTAAAGCAAGAAATGAGATAAAGATTGCCATCTTCTCACTCTCAGTCTCTCATGTACATTTGACGAAAAGATGTGGCTGCATTATGTATGTGACTTATAAAGCTGGGGCCGCTCTCCAAGTGTATGAATATTCACCCAGTAGGCTATCCTGTGTGAAAGGTTGGCTTGATTGTGTCTGTACGAGTCTGTGTATGTGTGTGCACCTCGTGTGTGTGTGTGTGTGTGTGTGTGTGTGTGTGTGTCTTGGGTACATTTACAGTGCAGGGAAAAATTCCTGCCTTTTGATTGGCTGAGTTGTATAACCATGGCGACAGAGGGAGCTTATCAGTATTCATTGGGTGAGCAATCTTCATATTTTGGACTACTCCACTTCCCTCAAATGCAAGGCCTCCCGTCTGGGCTGCTGTTCTGGCTTTGATACCAGAAAGTCTCCACAAGCCTGTAATCAGCATTTGGCATGTTGGCGTCTTGATTTAAAAATCCGCTTAAGATGGACCTTCTCAGTGACAGCGTATTATTATAAGAAATCTTAACAGATACCTCCATGATATTGCTTCCATGATATGTTAAAAAAGGCTGCGTTTCTCAATTTCTTTGAATACTTATACACATTACAAGTTATATGGCTTTGTTTTTGTGCTTAGACTATGAATGGTATTAAGGACAGATAGGAATATTACAGAAATGAGCTAATGACACAATCCTAATTGCATCAAGGTGTTCTTTGTGGTGTGTGGGCTGCTTCAGGGAACTTTCTGTGCTGAGTAATGAAAGGACAGTTGAACAAAGCTTCCATGCGAACATTCAGATCATGCATGGCATGATCACTGCGGCTGTATTCTATCACACAGAATGTATTTAAAATGTGTTTAAGTGTCTCTGATCTGGACAAATGTGTCCATAGATGTCTGGAAGCAATAGTGGTGATCATTTTGACTTTTTGTGGGCCTGCAGCAGTTCCCAGCTGACTAGGTGGCTGTTCAGTGGTATAAGTTTCTAAGTGGTAAGGTGGCCTGGAGTAGACATCTTAAACAAGCGGAATGCTGCGAGAAGCTGTGTAGAGCTCCACCCCCCTTTTTCTCAGGTCCTTGTCACATGTACCTTGCTTCCTTCGTTGGTTGGTGTCGCTGTGGCAACAGGAGGTGAGCTCACAGTGTGCATGCAGGCAGTGTGCGAAAGAGCATGTGCGTGTGTATGTGTGTGTACACGTGTGCATATGAGCGCGTATGTATCTCAGTTAGCCCGTCTGATTCCGTATGAATGAGGCACTCCAAAGAGGCAGTGTGTGTAAGACTGCTGTGTGTGTGTTTGAGAGCACGCATGCATAGAATGGCCATATGTGTCACTCGCCCTTTCAACGTGTGTTACACAACGCTCCCGTTCTCCATCCCCCTTTGGTCCCATCTTGATTCATCACACTCGGGTGATGCAAAGTGTTCTTACATTTCATGTCCCGTGGGTTTTTGTAGAAGAACACCAGGGGCTATTCTGTACTGGAAAAAATGAGAAAAATGGAAAAAAGTCATACTTAGTCGTACGTTGTTAATCAAGGTTGTTGTATCCAGGCTGAAATGAGATATATAGGCCAGTCACACAGATACATTTATTTTAATCGCAGACAGAAAATGGGGCATACGTTGCATTCAGGTATTTCTGGTTATACACCTCTCCATATTATCAAACCTTTTGCTTCCTCAGATATCTGATAGTTGAGCATTCAGCCCTGTTCTTTTCAGACTTAGTATTAATTACATTCCCTGGAAGTACCTCTTAGAAAGAGATAAAGGCAACTCGTGGTAAGAGCTTTAAGTCGGCTCAACACACTCAGCCGATATTGAGCAGGTGAGCAAACCTTGCAAATGACTCAATGAATGATTTAACTCTATTTTAAGTGCTTGCACTATTCCAGCCTAAATATGTCACTCTATTACACCAACATTGCTGTGTCGTTCTAATTATTTATATTTTTTCAGTCATTTCTCTAAACCACAAATAACTTCCATGGTACAGAAGCGAGGCTGTATGAATGTGTTGGGGCCTGTTTTATATTGTTCAAATGAAGTCGGCTGGCTGACTGTCCATTTGAATTCTGCTGTAGTCTGCTGAATTCAGATTATGCAAATACGCTCATGTTATAAATAAATTACTATAATTGCACTGAAATACCCTTCAAACCTGTCAGATGAAAGAGTCTAAATAATAAATTTCATGCTGATGAATTATTTAGCTGTATTAATTACAAATAACCGGCAGAAGAGCGTGGGGATGTTCTTAAAAGGTAATGAAAGCTATTCCTGTGCATCGAAAAGGCACAGACAAATCAATCAAATTTTGTTTTTTTCATGAATGTTATATGTGAAAATATTCACTAGTACAAGCTGACTAATGAGGGTGGCAGAAAAAATTACTATTTCACCGTTTTGCCAGCTTAAAGTGCAACTTCACCAAAGACTTAATTGGCCATGATGGTAAATTTAAGTGGAACACAACTAGCAAAGGGCAGATCTGAACACTGAAACGGTTGATATGGTGCGAATGTATGGTGCAAATTAGCTTTATGGCGTTTGCGATCAGGTGCGGTATGCAAACGCACAGGATCGCAATTAAATGATTTAAGGGCCTGCACCTGTCACGTGATGGGCTGAGAATGGCAAGCGACTCACGTCACTGTGCTTACATTAGAATCTCTGGCTTTTATGCAGATTTTATGAGCGCCGTCTCATGCATATATGCGGGGTGGTGGGAGTGGGGGTGCTCAGAGCTGCTCGCTTAATATCCTTATTAGAAGGATGGGGGATTAAAAATTGATGGCAGTGAGGGCAGGCAGAGGGTGCCCCTCGATCTGCCCATGATCTGGGGCAGAAGAGAAGAGTGGGGCTGCCTCAGCACAGCAGCACAGCTTCCTTCAAGGTGCCACCATCTTAAAGGGCTTAGGCAGTGGCGAGCACACGGAAGAGGGTAGACCTAAAATGTCCGCTGGCACGGCCTCGCGTTGCAATTACAAAATTAGCCGCCGTCGCGTGATGCCGTGCATGCGGAGCACCTCATTTACATGCACAGTCTGGCCCTCCCCTCCATTACTGTCAGCTACATATGCGACTGTCTCATGGCGAGCGGCAGTCGCACCTTATCCTGTGCAACACTCGCGCCATCCTCTAACGCAGTGTGGAATCCAATGTGTTTTATCGCAACTCCATATTCATCTATGGCTCCGTGCGATCTCTGGAAATACCGAATGAATATTTATTCACCCTGTGCCGAGCCCTGGCCTGTGGCTAAGACCTGGGTAAGCCATTACATATATATATTCAAATCCACAGGGCTCTAATCTGACTTATGCTAAAGATGATGATGGCACGCCCGTAACGCTAATAGATGGCAGTTGGTACCAGATAATGGTAAGCACTTTGTTGACACTGACTCTTAATATGGCCGGAATGGTCTTAGCTCACTGAACCTTTGACACTTGTTATTTGATAATTAATTTTAATGGCCCATTTTTAAAACGATATCCGGTAGTTTATCTTGAGCAATTCTTAAAAGTACATCAAATTAGCTGGTAATCAGAATAAAACATGCATGAATTATGTAGCTGTGAAAGCGAGGACCTAACATATAGGCCTATGTTCAGGTCTTTTGGGTTACAGGGGTTTTAGCAAACCCTGTTTTCTGACTGCATTTTGAAGTCCGGTCGTCACTTTGGCATTTGAGTCTCAGCCCTGTTGCAGCTCTGTTGTCGCTCCAACTCACGCAATTCGATACCAAGAAGCCGCTCACTGTTCCCTCTCTGTTCGCCATCCATTCCAGTGTCTTAATTATTTCAAAAGTGTCTGCTTCGAATTGGGGGGGGGGGGTCATGGTGTGTGCCAGCACCATTTGCATTTTGCTTTCATCTCCACAAGCCGTCGTGGCACTGCTGTGGCAAGCGCGCAGGAAATGAGCTCTAATGCTTAGCTCCCACATCCACCCATGCACACAGTTCTACAAAATGTGTTTGCACGTACATATGCACTCATATTCAACTCAGTGCACATATACAGGCATTCAACAATAAGGGAGCGACGAGAGCATCTGTAAGTGGAGTTAGGTGGCAAAAAAGGAAAGAAAAAAGAAAAAGGGATATTCACGTATCTCCTATGCATGGTGATGTAAAGACCAAGGCCAGGCACTATTGTAGCTTTCCCAGGTAATTGCTCGGGGTGAACAGGAGCAGGGAAGTGCAGACAAAGCACGGGCTTCATTTTCTCCTTCTCTTCTCAGAATATGCACTGCATGGTTTTACCGCTAGTGCCCGCACATACAGTCATGTGGTAATGGGCTTCTTTGGAGGCCTCTGAATTCAGCATTGAAGGGGGCTTTGGAGAAGACAAGGTCTTACATGGAGGAACTGGCAGCAAGGCATAGACATATTGGCTGGACAGCTCGAGTACATGCTATCCAGCCTGAATGAGCTAGTGTAATTCACCTTTCAACAGACCCAGGATTTTTGCTGGCTGCTGTAGGAGTAATGATGTTAAGTCTATAAACCCCTAAATTCTAAGGACCCATATGTGAGGTCACAATATAGTTTATTAGTGTCATGACCACACTTATCAAGTAATTCATAGCAGTTACCAAATAAAGTGTGAAGATTAACAACAGTTTCTGGAGTTAATAATAGCACCATTGGTGTCTGTTCACATGTACCGCTAATGCCGTTTCCTGCAATCAGTCATTTCAGTCATTCAGTCAGGTGTGTACATCTCCCAATAAAACGCTTTATGTTTGCACGTTTATTTTCAAAAGCACTCTCCAGTTGGCTGTGGGGGTTGGGTGCATGCGTGTAAATATCTTCGTGACTACATCTTGCGGTCTCACCCTGAGGAAGTCTGAATAGTGTTAATTAGTGTGAAAGTGTGCTACCATGGTGTTTGTGAAACTCCTTCCCTCCCCACACACACACACTCACTCTTACTCACACCTTCTGTGCTGAACCCCCCCACCCCCACCCCACCCCACCCCACCCGGACACAGAGATGAGAAGAGTGTAATTAAATTTCTGCATGTGTTAGTCCAGACTGAGGGAGATGGGGGGGTGGGGTTGCAATCGTAGAGACGCCAGTTGTCAACGGGAGGGGGGGTGGGAAGTGTGATCGTGGAGTCGCCAAAGTGGGGGGGGACAAAATCTGCCGATCTTTCAGAAAGTGGTGGGGGCGAAATGGGCCATGACTAATAGTGGTGGGGACCTGTCCCCAGCATTCCCAGTATAAACGACGCCAATACCAGGCTTGTCAGTGACTAATAAAAGTAGATGAAGGAGTCTCCTGCACTTGGCACGTTATGGAAATAAGACAGCAGGGCACAGAGGGTGGCCAAAGGGGAATCGACCAGACACATAATCACACACCCCGCCCACCACAATTATTTTCACGCTTTCTGAATAGAACACACATCAGGGCTTAATGTAGTCTGGTCAGTCTTGTGTTTTGCACACCTGTCAAAATCATAAAGCACTCCAATTTAGGTTGCTCTTCCAAGGCTTCATCCTTCATCGCCCAATGCAGGTGCATATCACTGCTGTCAAACCATTTTTTTCTTTCTTCCTTTATTTTACACCAACTGACAATGGCAAACATTGTGTAAGAATGTTGTAACAAATGGTACAAAGTGATTTCTACAAAGTATCTTTAACATTAACATCAACCAAAGCACATTTCTAACATTCAGTAATACTTTGGAGATGCAAAGTCTTGTTGCGACAGTGACAACAGGCAAGGCGCGGTTCATTGTCCAATACAGTGGCATATACAAGGTTCATTTCATTGTTCAGCTGGCACACAAAGGTGAAGTACGTTTTGTGCATGTATATGAAACTGTCACTAAGTGCTTTTGTTTGTATCAGGTCATGATCCAGGCATTGCATTCATGTGGTTTTGACTGAATGTGTGTGTGTGTGTGTGTGTGTGTGTGTGTGTGTGGTGCTGAGGGGGGGCTCGTTTTTCATCCAGCAGACGAGATGCAGACTGTCAGTGGGGGAATCATACCTGGTTCTATGCTAGACCAGTCGCCCCTCGCACAGCCCAGTACCCGCTGATTGTCAGGGCTGGGCTGCTGGCAGGGAGACGCAATAACTCCAGACACCCGGACTGTGGAATCATGGGGGGGGATGGGTGGTCTCACAGGCTGCCAACACCGTGAGCAAAAAAAAAAAAAAAAGGCAGATCTTGCTTTTGCCCAGAAAAAAACCTGCAGGCAAGACAAACACGTGGACCTGCTTAGCAGCTCCGGTACCAGTGCTCTTTCCCTCATCAGTTTGAAGGGAAATTGTCACTGAGAAACTGGGACTCAGCATCATCCAATTATAAGCAGGGACAGGAAATATGTCATAAGAGAGGAAGTGCATTGTAGCCGTTGAGACTAATGTGGGGACGCTTCTGTGAATATAGTTGGGTTCTGGTGTAAATAACCGCGCTCAGATTGTGTTTGACGTCACTGAGTAAAACCCTTTATTTGGGGCTTTATTGGTACACCGTCAGTCTATCAACAGTGGCTTATAAGACAGCATGAATCTCTTTTGTCACATATTCTTGCAAAATAAATAAAACTGCACCGTGCTGTTTTTGTATGCATGAATCGTTTTTATTAAAACTAATTTGCTATTCATAACAATTTCATCTTGTGATCTTTTATTACCAAAACTTCATTTATACAGTTATTTTTAGGCACCAAGACTTTTAAGAAATGTTTATAATTTTACTGCTGGACAAGGTGGAATTTAATCCCGGGGTCAGACTCTGTGCTTATTCAGCTGTTATTAAGCAGTAATCAACGTGTAATAAGCAGCTAAGTGAGTGGTGGCATTTTCCTGAACAAATCTCCACATTTTTCATTCTTTTTTCATTAAAAATAAATAAAAATAGAACTAGCACATAAAATGGCCTTGTGTCAGACCCGTGTCCACCAAGAAAACTGAGCAAGTCTAACCAGTGCCTGGTCTAGCTTAATAAAATGTGACATCTGTCATTCTTTCTTTGAGGTCTGCTAGAAGAAAGCCACCATCACATGGACACTCGCTGCACTATTCTTGAGCCTGTTTTGAGATTTAAAATATTCTGTGAAGACAAGCATAAAAGGACATACTAAGGACTTGAATAGTGTGTATTTGGTAAATGTCCCGAAAGATGGGCTTTACTGTATGAGCTCAAATGAGTGCTAAGTATTGCCGAGTATTTGCATTTTTTTTTTTTAATTTCGCTAAATCTTGATAAGACAACCTTGATATCAACACACAATCCAAAGTCATCTTTTGAGTTATGCTGCTGTATTATTTTAACTGAAATACACCTCCTGAAACAAATACACTATTTAAAAATAAATAAATAGCAACCAAAAATCAGCAACACCATATAAGAGCCACTGTTAATTACTTAAAGACCGTTTTTAGTGAGTTTAGGGTTTCTGTAAATAAGATATGAAGAACACTTTTAAGGTTTAAAGAACCTCCACAATAATGTAAAATATCTAAACAAATATAGTTTTTTAGACCTGTACATATCAGACAAGAACCATGTGGGAACCTTTAAAAAATGTATGACAGAAAATGCGTTTGAGAGGATAGCACTGTATGGAGTCTGTATGGATTGTGTGTGTGTGTGTGTGTGTGTGTATGTGTGTGTGTGTGTGTGTGTGTGTGTGTGTGTGTGTGTGTGTGTGTGTGTATGTGTGTGTGTGTGTGTGTGTGTGTTTCGTTTGATGATTTTGGATAATATACAGCTGTAGAGCTCTGGGGAACTATAGGCCAGGGAGATGTTTGGAGGTGACTGTCACCTAAACACAGATGGCTTCTCTGCATACAAGTATAGCACATTTAAAATTGAAATAGCTATTTCAGCTTCAGAACTTCAAACCTAGATTTGTCTGCATGCAGAATGCAAGCTGCACCATGCGAAGTGTTTTACTTTCTCTGTTTTTTCCCATATCACTTATGAAAACCTATAAGGATCATCCAAA
Organism: Alestes dentex; assembly: GCA_037576975.1. NCBI lineage: Eukaryota > Metazoa > Chordata > Actinopteri > Characiformes > Alestidae > Alestes > Alestes dentex. Next base: position 9,282,660 of record JBBIGA010000040.1, read on the forward strand.
ACCAGAAATGTTAGGCTATGGCTTTGAAATGCAAAATATTTATGAACTCTATTTTTCCCCTTATATTGCAGGAGCTGCTGGGAAATATGACCATAACTTAGTAGAAGAGAGGAGACAAAATGGAACTGGCTACTTTATCTTCCAATAAAACCAGCATAAGGTGAGTTTCATAAAAAACAACCGAAAAAAAACAAAGTTATCACCTTAGCAAAAACACTCACGCAGGGTCCCTTCTTTCTTATTGTAGTCTCCTAACTAGCCTACTCTGAGGGCTTGACCGACCAATGTATAGTGACATTGGCCAATATTTATTTTAGTTTGATTTCAAAAATCTATAAAATATCCACTAAATCTGATGAATATTTTTTTTCTGGAGAGGTAATACTCCATTCTGTTATCTATCCTAAAATGGAGTCATTTTATCTCCTGGCCAAAGAAAGCTATTCTGGTCCAACTTTATAAAGTTCCATCTTGGCAAAAAGAAAAAAAATGACATCTATCTACATGTTCATGTCATTCTACTTGAATAGACTAACACTTTGACACTAATTACTGAATATATTTGGTGCATCAAAATACTAACATGCATGGTAAAGATTTTAGACTTTACAGGGAACTGCATCCATAAAACTGTAGCCACTCTTGTCTTTACAAAGCAACTGAGAGAGCAGAGCCAAATCATTAACAAAATGCATTGATTAGTCTAGAGTGAAATAGTCAATCAGAAGCAATACAACTGAAAACCAAGTAACTAATGGCTTCTTCCTCTCTATAAATGTGTGTGTATATCTGAGTCCATGTAGTACATTTCTTTAGCTAGCTAACCAAAAGCATGGTTTAAACTTTATTATTACACTATCACTTATTTTAGGATGTTAACCCCTCAACAGTTGAACAGTTACGATACTAATTTGAAAACCAATTACTGTTCACAGGGGAAACTACGCTAACCTCTTTTATGAGGGTCTATTTCTGATACTAACGTGCACGGCAAGGATATGCTAATTTTAAATGAAATTGCATGCCACTCATTCAAAGCATCATGCTACTTCTCCTCACATACATTTAACGGCACTGTATTGTGCAAAACCACCCAAAACCAGCCGCTCTAGTATTTACATTTACTGTACATTGCTGCAATACAGTAAACTGCATTTTATTTATATGACTGCGTGAATAAATTTAACATATTGTAGAGCGTAACCCTGTATATTATGCTATTCTGAAGAACTGAAAAACCTAGTGGTTCAGTTGGAGAAGTCATCCCAGCAGACAGCGATACTTGATGTTAATTACTACCGCTCCTGGTCGGACATGTGCTCTTAAAAGCCAATTAAAGAGAGAATGTTGAGTTCAGTCAAGCTTTGAAAACCACAAGCCCTCCTGCCTGCAGACTGGAGACTGGGTAATGTTTTTAGAGTAGAGGTCAGTTCTTGTTCTAAGATGTAACACTGTGCAAACTGTTTTTTTTTTTTTTTACCATAAAGTATTTAAAATGTGTAAGAAATCAAATTCCTTCTCAGGCTAAAATAATCAACAAGATGCACTGTTATTACTAAAGATTGGTCTTATTGTTGTGTTGTGTTATGTCATGTAGTTGGTCAAGTCAGCATACGCGTTGCTATTCTTTCCATTCAAGCTGATCTGAACTGTAAAAAAACATGAGCCTTTCTGCAGTCAGTTCAAACCCTTTGTATTAGGAGCACTCGCACATCTCACATGCGCATTTTCCAAATTCAGCTCGCTAGCACTAGCATGCATGCTATCAGCTCACTGTCATACCGCCTCTCCAATCTATCGGACGTGTGCAGCCTCAACACCGGCTGCTTTTATGCATAGCACGCAGTTCCTTCCCTGCACACACCTCGCTGGGGTGTGATTAGTGTTAGCCCTGAGGAGCTAATGAAGGCCCATGCCTGTGCTTGCATGATTACAGTGAGCCATGGGTACAGGAAAAGCGCCCACGAGGACAATAGATTCCAGCATGCCACATGTCTGCCCACGCCCCAGCCAGCACAGACCTTTGCACACTGGTTAACATGGCACGCATTCTCAAATTATTTTTTAAAAGCTAACCGCGCCTGCTATACATGCATCGAGATGCTGTAATTAGCATTTCGACGAGGTGGGTGGGGGGTGTGGGGGTGGAGTATAATGGTGTGTAAAACGTACCCCCATGTCTTGTGGTGTTTTGTATAAATGATTCAAATTTCACTGGTAATATCAATTTTTTATATTTGGTGAATAATTTCACATTTCATGCCTATTTTCATTTCAGGCATATTTCTCCTCCCTGGCTATTTCTGGAACATTTTCCAAAAAAAAAAAAAAAAAAGAAAGAAAGAAAGAAAAAAAATTCAGTTTTCCCTAATCAGCTTTTGATCCTTTTTCATGTTTCTTTTTTTTCTTCTTCTAAAAAGGAAAAAATAGATATGCAGAGATGAAAATCTATAATTAAAGATGAGAGACCATCATTGCAATCATTAAATATCCAAGTAGCAATGTTCTGCGGGGTGTGTAACAACACCGTGTAGTGTGAGTTTAACCCGCATCATCATTTTACACTGAGAACAAAGGCTATGCGCATATCAAAATGCATGCAAATGTATGCAAATCGCCAGCAGCTAGAGGAGAAGAGTGGAGGAGGAGGTGAGGTTGGGGAAGACACAGAGGAGAAGGGATGCGCACAGCAAAAGGGTTCGCTGTTTACCTTTTGCAAAGCAGTCATTTCCATCGCCGCAGCCATTTTAAATATCCCCACCCGTGTATGGCGGTGATGATGTTAAAAGGCTCTAAGAGGTCATGTTAATTTCACCTGCTTTGCATTGGCCCCACCCAACTCTTGCAATGCGAGCCACTAGCATGCTAATACAACCCCCCTCTAGATGTCTGAGATGGTCTTTGCCTAAGACAATGCAAAAATCCATGGTACCCGAAAATAACACTTTGCAATCATCTCACGTCACCTCCTCCTCCATTTTCATTCTTTCCAAATTTAACGACAAATGGGCGTACTTCTCTATGCTCCTGAATATTTCTCGATTTTTGACGTTAATTTGTAATGAATCTTTACATTTTGTGGAGATTCTTTAAACCTCAACTCTCATACATTTCATTTACAAAAATAATTCTGTTAAAAACCAAGCTTTGTACATGTGGTTATTCTTACAAGAACATTTTTGGCATTTTTATTTCTAAATCAAGGCTATGAGAGGTTCTGTGAAATAAGATTAAAATAAGAGCCCTGAAAACTGTGTATGAGGCTATGGAGAGTTTGTTTCACATGAATTTAGTTTCAATTGTACAATTACCCAATCTGTTTTGTCAGAACTGCAGAAAATAAACACAGAGCATTAATGTTTGTGAAGTAGGACTTTTTATATGTACGCTAAATATCTGAAATAATCAGCTCTAGACCTACCAACCTCCTTGTCTGAAGAACAATATGAAAATCTGACCAGTGATGGTACTTGTGTTAGATTGCTGTTTTTGGTCACAGCTTCCAAACACTAGTGTGAGGCAATATTAGCAGTTTTGATGTATGGAACAAATAACAATTGCATCTCATTGTCTGAGATGTTAGTGATATTTTTGTCAGTTTGCTTTTTGTGCTATAACTGCAGTGCACTGTTATGTTTGTGTGTGTGTGTGTGTGTGTGTGTGTGTGTGTGTGTGTTTGAGACTTCTTCCATATCCAGAAAGATCAGTGATTTGTGTGCGGCAGCACATGAAAGCCTGTTAAAATAATGCCCTTCCCCAGACAGAAGGCACAATGCTACATTTGTGATGTGTGGGGGGCACGCGTATGCGCACGCACACACACGCTCATTTGGGCCTCTCCTCAGACACAATATAGTGCAAGAAAGAGGGGGCTGGGGGTGTGAAAGCATAGACAGAGACTTACAATAATGCATAATGATGTTAACATTCCTGCATGTCTAATAGAGCAGGATCCAGCTACAGAGATGCTCCAGACAGACGTGTATGTGTGTATGTGTGTGTGTGTGTGTGTGTGTGAGAGAGAAAGAGAGAGAGAGAGAGAGAGACACAGGGGGGGGGGCTGAGGTGATAAATTAATTCATGCTTCTTAGCTGTGGCTACATTTGAATGTGGGCATTCAGACTGAATTCGCAAACGTCCGAAAAAGCCTCGGACACACTCCTCAGCTTCATTGTGCAAAAAGCAAACGGAAGCATAAAGCAATGGTTAGTGGGAAACAGTAACTCAGAGTCACCACGTCTCTCTCAGACACTGTTTTTTGTATGTCAGGGTTTTTTTGAGCCCTAAGGAGTGTGGAGAAGAACTCCTGTGTGAACATGCATGTGCTTGTTTTTATAGAATATATAATTTCAGGACTTTCAGTAGAAAAACAGAGCAAATCTACAATGGCTAAACTAGCCATTTTCCATTTTCTTATAAGGGCAAAAACATCTCCTTTCGATGAATGAAGCTGAGGTTCAGGGTTAGATGTCAGACTTACACATCTATATATAATAGAGGATATATTTATGTCTACAAATATCTATCGATCTATCGATCTATCTATATATATATATATATACATACATATAT
>JBBIGA010000040.1:9287240-9305732 GCA_037576975.1 Alestes dentex
ATAATACTTAAACTACTTAACAGTCAATTAGGAACCAGTCATGAACTAATTCTAAGAGTGAATTCGGCTGTACAATAAATGTGTATTACTGTAAGCCGATATGAAAACACATCTCTCTCCACCCCTGCAAATGCATATATAAAACAAATGGTGCCTGCCAGGCAGCGGTGACCCTTCCCCAATTTCAGTCCCTCCCTTGTTCGCCCTGTGTCGTCTCTGCCTATCGTTCTAATTGGGAGCTTAGACTGAGGTGAGATTTTGTCCCCTTCCCATCGTCTCTATCATTTCGTTAACCTCACATCAAGCGGAACCCCCGCCAACGGGACAGGCCGAATTGGATATGAAAATAGAAGGGAAGCATTCGTCAAGGGAAGGCGTGAGAGACAGAGTGTGAGAGGAGAGAGAGAGAGAGAAAGAGAGAGAGAGTGGCGTCGTCTCCAGAGGAAGGTGGGCGAAAAAACGGAAAAGCTCATTTTCCGCGGCCACCCCAGCACCCGTCTGCATTGCAGATCCGCAAAGCCCCGGCCGACTCAGGAGAAGCTTTATGCTATCTGCGTCGCAGCTGCCCCCCCCCCCATTTTTTTTTCTTTCTCATATTTTTCTATTTTTGGCCCTTCTTCTGGTCTGCATAAAGTGTCAAGTTAAGTTTCCTGGGTGGAATGAGCTACACCTTGCCATGCACCAAGTGTGTTTGTGTGTCTGTGTGCGCATGTGTGTGAGTGTGTGTTTGTGTGGGGGAAGTGGGGGAAGGGGGAAGAAATAGCAGTTGGACCACGAAAAGCATGCCAGTGTGTATGTGTGGACATCAGCAAATGCATGTGTGTGTTTGCGTTCATTTGACTGAAGTGACGGTGTACAAAGGGTTTTCTCATAATATGCATTTACACTCACTTGTGTGGGTTTGTAGAGGTACATCTGTGTGTGTCTGTATGGAGAGCAATATATGTTTATATGACTGAAATGTAGAAAGGATTTTTCTAGCATGTGTGTGTGTGTGTGTGTTTGAGTGTGTGTGTGTATTGGCCGTCTCTGCTACATGAATATGGCAGATCTTTTTTGCATGCAACACAATGTAAGGGATTATAGGGCGCTGATTTTCTGAGAGGATTCGGAGCTGAAGCGCATTACAGGGTTCATACACCTCCTCCAAGTTAGGCCCACTCACAGATAAGAGCAGCCTTACAGCATCTATGCGTGTTGTGTATGTGCCTGAGACATATGATAATATATAAGCTATGTAAATGCTGTTTCCACGTATGTGTAGGCTCTGCCATTCTTCTTGATTTGACTCCCAATCCTTATTTTGCTCCTTCATGTTCAGCATAAAGTGTAGTTTTTACTGTCAATGCTTTTTCAGATGAATTTTTTCCTCACATTTTTTTTTTTCCTACCGTGGGGATTGTATCACTGACAACACAGGCAGACAGTAAAATCTACAGTAAAACCTGGTAGGTTCTTCATTATGTTTCAAACATCCTAATTAAAAAGGTGTTTCCCATTTAAAGGCTTGGGCTTTGTCAGTGTAACTCTAGCAAACAGCTTCGGACAGGATAGGCTCCTCATGTTAAATACGGTGTCGTTAAATATACTGCTATCATTTTTTTTGTTCCAATAACTCAATAACTTGCCATCCTTGAGGCTAGCTTACCATCCAAAAATGTGATTTTGCATTCCATATCGAATGGCCTTGAGATGCCATTTCCAAAGCAAAAATAAATTTCGCTTGCACAACCCCCATTATACATGGAAAGCTTTTTGAAGAGTCTTTTTTTTCCCTTCTATGAGACGTCTCCACTTGTTAAGTTCAGCGCTGGTATTGTGTGTAGAAATAATTCCATATGCCCATCACTGATGTTTGATGTGTGCAAGTGTGCGCATGAGAAAATTCAGTACCATGCAAATATGTAAATAGTAAAGGTGTGTGTGAGTGTGAGCGCATGAGTTGGTGTATACGCAAACATATTGCAATAGACCCGTAAAAACGTTCTAATGTGGAGAAAAGGATAATGTATTTGTCACTCTTGCTTACACTGATCTATGCCTCTGCCCTACAAATGTCACATCCCATAAGCCCCCCAAAAATTACACCGGCCTCACCTAATTAAGCATATTCATGAAGTCACTTTGCATACTGCTGGCCGATTGGGCGATGTTCGAGGAGGGGGAAGAGAGATGCAGATATCTGACAGAGTGTGGGAGTGGAAATTCACGGATGCAAATTCACATCGCTAAAGACATGGCAGGGTTTCATAGCGCCTTTTTTTTTTTCTTTTTCTACTGTGATGTGAAAATGCATTTGAAAGCTCTTCTGTTCTTCTAGAATAGCTCACATATTTGCATGCAAAAATTGCAAAAAGCAGAATGAGCTTTTTTTTTAAACCATATATAACATATATATAATTTTTTTTACATGACACTGCTATCATTGTATTTCACTCTTACGTTACAGTATGCTAAATTACACCGCATTACATGTTACATTTTGTGCCATTAAATGTTAATATTTTTAAGAATATTTTTTTGTTTCACTCTTTTTATGTAGCTTTTTTTTTTAACCATTTTTACACCTACAGTTTGACTGTGATTCTGTGTGTGTGTGTGTGTGTGTGTGTGTGTGTAGATGGCAGGTGTGCAAATTAGACGGAGGGCGGGTTCTCCCTTGCATAGGCAATGAAGATGCAGATACGGGGAGGTTTACGGGGGGTTGCGGTGGCAGCAAATTGAGGTAGAAATGAGGGATGGGGAGAGGATTGAGTGAGAGGGAAAGAGAGAGAGGACAGGAGGCCAATCCGGGAAGGAAGGGAGGGAGAGAAAGGAAGGAGAGGCGTGTATTTTTGCCATGAGAGAGCTCCTTCTCCTTGTGGCTGGGGGGGCCCTGAATGACCGTTTTTGTGCCAAAGGTGCACGATGCAGACTCAGTCAGAGGCTCCTCCAATTAATTAACGTCCGGGGCCAGGGGCCCCCACCACTGCTTGGGTAAACAGCGATTGTTCTTAGGCCTGGGGTTTCAAAACAAGGGGGGGGCAACAATGGTGCCATTGTCCCGCCACCTCTCATTAGGGGGAGCATGTTTGGGGGGGAACTTGGGGTGGATTTGTGTGTGTGTATGTGTGTGTGTGTGTGTGTGCGTGGGTGTGCGAGAGAGAAAGAGAGAGAAAAAGAGAGAGAGTGAGAGGCATATAGGCCACTCTCCCATGATCCCATTACCGTACCCCTACTGCATCCTCCATGCCAGCTGCATAGAGAGAGCGAGCCTGTCATAGCATCTTCACATCAAATCCTCTATCTGCGAGAGAGAGAGAGGGATGGAGGGCAGAAAAGGGGAGGGTAGAAAGGGGGGAAGAAGCCCGGGAGGGGGGAGAAAAAGGAATAGCGTGTTCTGTTTTGGACCTCATTAACATAGGCGAAGAGGGAGAGCACAATAGAATACATTACATCCTTGTTAGGAAGAAGCAATCAATTAGTGGGCTAGCACGGCTAGCCTGGCACAGCACCTTTCCCGTCAAGGTTCCTCTCTTTTTCGGCGGGTGACAGAGCGTTCTGGATTTTCAGATGAGCACAAAGGCTTGATTAGATTCTCGGCAGCAAATGAGGACACAGTTTCTTCACGGGTTTATGCAGACGTGTTTGTACATATTAGCGTTATATTATATCAAACTGTACATCACAAATTCATCAAACAGATTTGTTCAAAAACTGCTGGGCATTTCTTTAGTGCGTGATTTAAAAAAAGGATAACTGCTATAATCTGGTTAAATAGTCTGGTTAAAAATATGTATGTTGAGGGCAATGAAGATGCCCTGTACTAATATGGAAGAAGAAAGCTGGCTACTGCAGCATTCCCTCAGATTTTCTATCTGTGCCTGTCAGCTCCTTTCAAATCTGCAACCCTGCTGCTGAAACCTACTATCTGCTTCTCATCTGCAGATATGTTAAATCATATATGGCATTTTAGAGACCATTTTGTTAATGGATAACGCACAGGAATGCTCTCAGAAACCTTGGAATCACTTAGGCACAAGGCTTTAGACTGTGGTACACCCCCCAACCATCCACCCACTGTTACAACTGGAAATGGCTCTTGCTTTGACGAAATGAAAGTCGCCGACACAGAGAGTCTGTGAGTGACAATGGCAATTGCATACGAAACTGTCACCCCCTATCCCCGTTGGCGATTCTTACATGCCGCTAGCCAACGGCTTCTCTGTTCTTTGGATGCTTTTCTGTACCTGGGAAATAGGCCTGATAATGGCTGCAATCTGTACCCAAAATGGCGGCAGGGAATGGGGGTGGCATTTCTCTCTAAAACAGTGCCCAGTGACTTCTGTCTGGAATCTCTCTATCTCAATGATGTATGTTGGCCGTGGCTACTTTTAAGCTAGCATGAGCATGTGTGTGCAAACTGATAGTATCTTAGTGAGCAGACCTGGCCTCCTAGATTTGTTGCATACTGTAGGACTGAATGAATTTGAAGTTAAAAACCATTACTATAAAAATATGTGCATGAACAATAAATATAATTTCATAATTGTTTTGTAATGCATTTCTGAACTATAACTAAGACAAGGTTTAACAGTCATCGTCAGTCTTTGAAGGGTTCAATAACCCTCACTCTCTTAGGGTCAGTGTATTGTCCTATATTCAGCAGGACAAAGTCCCCAATCTCTGCATTGTTCATTTCACTTATCCTCCAGTTTTTCTTCATGTTTGCAGGCATCGCTGATAAAAGCTGGGTGCTAATTTCATGCTGACACTGTGTGCACCTCTAAAAGGACCACATAATATGTGCAATGAAATCAAACATGATAATCACAAAAACCAAGAGGGTATTTCCATTCCAAACCCAAATCTTCCCCCAACGGTGCCCCCCCCCAAAAAAAAAAAAAACAAAAACAAAAAATGATTACTGCCGTTAAAAGAGGTAGATTTCAGCTAACAATCTTCATCCTCATATATCAGACAAATTCAGTTTTGGCATTTTTATGCCAAGCCACAAAATACGAAGTCACCCCTCTACTCCTCCTTCCCCATATCCGCTTATGCCATTCGCCTCCATGCATATTCCACTCCATTGTTGCGATTAAAAGAGATGCACAGGTACATTACCAGGGCCTTGTTATTAAATTCTAATAAAGAACGTGTATGCCACGGCACTTGGCCAATTTCCAAAACCGTGCCGGGGGTCTAGGCGGGAGCCTCATTTGCACTCATTTTCATCCGTCCGGTGTCTCCTCCTTTAATGGTGCACTGCCATGGCTACGGAGCGTCCATGAACAAGCAAGTAATTAATGCTGAACCTGGGACACATGCACATGTATCTCAGCGGCCAGAGCACATGGCTTACGTTTTTTTTGGGGTTTTTTTTGAAAATGCATTAGCACCGTTTGCAATTAAAGGAAACACACACCTTGATGTGCTTGGCATGCAAGGGGCAGAACAAAGGGATGGAGAAAGAGGTGCAAAGAAAAAGAACAGAGGAAGAAGTGGGGGGGTGAGGAGTCGTCGCTTCTTATGTGATCCCAGCTATCATCCAAAGTGGAAGGAAATGGAAAAGCGAAATTGGCATGCTAATAATGGGGGTTTTCTATACGAGCACGGCAAAAGCTACTGTACATGCAGGCGTGTGTGTGATACAAGCTTGTGGGTAGATGGGTGTCTTGTGTGTCTCTATGTCTTGATGGTGGGGTGCTTTAACGCTCACCCAGTTGAAAGTTGAAAATCTTCAATATTTAATATAGTGGCAGAGTGAGCATGGGGAAGGGGGGGGTGGCGATGTAATGATTATTTGTGACAGAAGGCTGTGTGTGTTGGATCAGTCAGCTGAATGTAGGGCAGAGTCTCAGTGCCGACACACGAGGCGGGGGAATCTCAGACACTATGGCTGCAGCACTGCAGTTTTTAGCATTTATAAGATAAATCATGAGTGACTGTGAATTCTGACCGGTTATAATGCTGTCAGTTTTTGCCATATGACCAGGAAATGAGTACAATTAACCCTTTAGTCTGAGATGAGGGGTCTCATATTTGGGCAAGCAATTACTTTCTTCTCTAACTGCTTTATTGTCTCTCGTTCTTTCTCTCCCTGGTAAGGAGGAGGTTGTGTAGATGTGCTGCTATGCAAACTCAAGCTATTTCTATTAATAGACAGCCTTACTGCCCACCCCCCATTCCCTCTGCTTCAATTCTTCACAGTTTCAGTGGTTTTACAGGACTAGTGAAACATCTAACATTTTAAGGTTGAACAATAGTTCATTGGTACGTCATTAGCAATGGTAAAGCTACACTGTTTGAAATGCCATGGTAGGTGCGCCCTACGTTTTTTTTCCACACCTTTTAAGATTTGAAGTGATGGATAAAGACTTATCATTCACTTCAAAGAGGCCACAACCAAGAGAACACGCACTCACGCACACAGCTTCTGAAACCATGGGAATGGAGGCTGCTGAGGTTCAAGGTCAATGCCAGAATAGAGGAGCCTGGTGCTGCATTGTCTGCTTTAGCCCCACACCCACCACCACACACATGCACCATACAGTCATCCTTTTACAGACTCTTGCATCGCCACTAGGCTCAACTACTCAGTAACACATTCCCACATATCACCACCATACACAACTTGGTACTTGGCACACCAAAGCATGTAGGCATAGGGAGCTACTGCTTTGTACTTCATTGACTTCACTTGAACTTGAAGTATGAGTGTATATATATGCATGTGGGTATGTATATCCCTCATATTTCACAAATAAAAATAAACAACAATAACACCATGGTTATGTCCATCAGCAATGCTGCAAGCTGTTCCATAGCTGGCCAGCTCATTGTGAGAAACGATCTTAGACCCAGCTGGTGAAAAGAGAAACTCTGGCTATGGCCGAGGAAGAAGGTTGTGATTAGCTCCTTTGTCGGAGGTCTTTTGAGCTTCATTGGCTGCAAAGAAAAGCCGTCTAATAAGTCCACCCATGCTTGGCCGAAACTTTGTATGGAAGACAAACTAAGTTATGGTGGTCGCCCTTGTGCAGGCCAGTATAGCAGAATGATACAGAACACTTGCACATATGGTCACCCAATTTTAAGACACCACAAAAAGTTATTTGTGTGGTTATTAGGAATAGGAGACCCCCCCCCCCCCCGCACACAAGAACACACATATGGGCTACACCATACATATGAATACAAATACTGTGTATATTGTAACAATGTCCAGTGTGTTGAAGTGATTTTCAACTCTATACATCATAAATATAGATATATTCACCATGTCAGCCTCTCCTTGTGTGAATATCGTACACAATCTTAACGGCTAAAGAAATGGTAAAAAAACATAACACGCTTTCAGCAAAAAACAGGAACACTAAAATATGTAGTTGGAATATGTAGTTATCCTAATCCAAGACTTTGTTTATCCTACGAGGAGTTCCTACTCCTCCGCATTGCTTCAGGGTACATGAAAGGTGTCCAAGCCATTCTCCAGAGGAGATGCGTGCAGGTTTGGGAGCGTCTCGTGTCTGTTGCTCTGAGCTGTTTGAGTCTAATTGTTCCCGTCAGTCTGAGAACATCCCAGCAACGGCGTGCGGCTCCCTCCGCCCAGACCCCCGTAACTGAGCTGGGGTCTGGAGAATGGGCCCACTTTGTAGCCACACAGCAGGCTTGAGCCACATCCATTCTGCTCTCCAAACTGTCATGCATAACAACTTTATTGAGGCCCAAATTGGAGCTGAAAGCAAAGAATGGGGGGTGAGGGAGAGGGGTGGAAAGCATCCGTGAGAACGGGCCTTGGTCGAGCAGCACTGGAGAAAAAGGCTGCCTGCTTTTCCCAGTGCCTTGAAAAAGTAGTTCAGATCAATTAAGACAAGAACATAAAAATTACTGCGCTACCAATAGCGTGTCAACTAGCTTGAATGCATTTGAGCAGCATATACAGCATATTTTAACTAGAAAAATACTGGCAACGGAAAACAGAGAATATGCACAATGCCTGAAAGGGACTTTGTTTAAAAGTCACATGTTTGCAAAAATGATTGCCTCATGGTGAGGACCCATGAGAAATTTCTGTGATAACTGAGAAAGAATCATCAATGTCAAGTTCAAGTCCAGTATGAAGACTGAAAAACCCACCTACAACAAACCCCCCAAAGCCCAGGCTGTCTAACGTTGAAACCTTTGAATCTTAGACAAAAGCATGCATAAATTCCCTTGGGCTAGCCTGCTGTGGGGCCTTCCTTGTGGGTTTGTTTTGGAGCAGCTTCACGGCGAGCCACTATCCCAAGGATTTAGGTCCAGTATTAAAACCCCCTCTGGGGGGTGGTTAAACTACAGGCTGAGATAAGCTCTCCTTCTCTGTCTGTCTCTCTGTACCTCTTTTGCCTTTTCTTATTCCTGAAATTTCTTCTTATAATGTCGTTACACAGTACACACCAAAATCATTTAGGAAGATATTTTATGCACTGTCAAGACCAGATGCAGGAGGAAACAAACTTTTTGTGTGTGTGTGTGTGTGTGTGTGTGTGAGAGAGAGAGAGAGAGAGAGAGCAAGATGAGGGGAGGGGTCTGTTCAGGGCACAGGCTGGAGAGAAGAGCTAGCCCACAGCTCTGAAAGTCTCAACAAAAGGCCGTCTCTGTCCATTGTGTGCGAGCTGTTTTTCCCACGAGAGGCCCGTCTAGCTGAAAAGGGAGTGTATCAGTTTCTCCTGACATGGATGTTTATTCATTCTGTGGCCGACCGTGCCGCCAGCTCAAAAGGATTCACCTTACGGTTTTTGATGTGTATGACACACAAACACACACATGCGGACACACATTTTTTCGAAGGGGTGGCAGGTTAAAAAAGGGGACCTGGCATATGGAGTTCAAGCTGTGTGAATAGCCTTGTCCACTCTGATAGTAAAAGTATCTAGGACAGTATCTATGGGCTATGCATCCATCTAGTACGCTAGCTAGAGCACTGACTTCATGGTGAAATAAATCTAAAATTCAGTGTTTCAAAGTCAGGGTCAACACTGTCGTTAAACACTGCTATTGGCTATTTAATTTGTCAGGAATTTGGCTGGACATAAACTTGAGCTATTTCTGAAGTCAGCACCATGGCCAGAGTCAGTCAGGATCTGTTGAACTTGGGGAGCACTGTGGAACCCAGAAGATTCCATGTTTAATCTGCACTCTGTTTCATCTGGGAAGAGATCCAAACACCATGTTAAGCCAATAAAAAACAACTGAGATGTCATGCAAAAGTGTCAGCCAAGTAAAATTGGATTTTGTCATCTTTGGATCTTAGACAGCTAGTCTAATCTGCATGGCTAGACTGAGAAAGTTCATCAGTGAAAAATCAAGAAATCCAAATCTTCATACCCACCTGATTTTACCAAATGTTTTCAAAACAGCAGACAACCAACAATGCTGCTGGGGTACAGTCAACAGCATAATCCTGTGCACGTCTTCTTTGTCCCTCTGAATGTAGCAACATGATCCTCCTTCCATATGGATCCAGGGCTCAAAAGTCATGACAGTTCTGTCACTTTTTGAACACTCCACCCTAACAGCATTAGCTTAGGAGGTAAGGGGTCAAAACAAACTTAACACTCCGTCTCATTTCGGAGACTGCCATTATCGTCTAAGATAACTCAACACTCCCCTTCTTTCCTCTCGCTCTTGACCCTGTGTGAGACAATCAACAGAACTTGAGGACCTGGCTGCCATGTTGAGACTCACTTTGAAAGGGCTCCATTGTCATGATGTAACAGGATGCCACAGCAGGTTGCTTGATCCACTGTTTTGGGTTTGAAAAGCTTTTTTTCCTCCTCTCCATTTTCTTCACTCACTACAGCATCAGCTGAGAAGGTCAAAGAACATGGTCTTCTTTGGTGTTTTGTGCTTATGCATTTTAGAGCATTCATATGTGCCATTTCCTTTAAAGCTGTTAGCATTTGTCTAATTTTAACGCATGCTAACGTTTCCTCTCGAGCTGTCCACCATTTCCATGCCAGCCTATTGAAGCTTATCCGCATATTTGTCTGGGAGTTGCCAGGTTTCACAGCAGGTGTGTCAGCCGGCGGACTTGTCTGAGGCAAAATCATGGTCTTTAGTGTGAAAGCAAAGAGGCCGCTGTCTCTTAGCCTGAGCGTGAGTGAACTGTCAGGAATCACGTTTTAGTGGCTTGTTCAGGTCACGCTGGGAGAGCAGCTTCTTGTACTCTCTCTCCTGCTCTGTCTTTTTCTTCCACCGTCTGTCTGGCTTTTCCTTTTAAATTCTTCCTCTCTTGCCCTCATTTTGGCAAACCCGTGTTTGCTTTTTGACTCAGACAGAGATGAAATTTCTTGATTGGCAGGTGTGGGAGGTTCACTGCTAATAACATGGGATGCTTCTGATTTGTAATAAGCTCAGGGTAGTCTAGCCATTACCCAATGCATACGCGAATATGTCATGTATTCAATATAGTAGTTACTTGAAAGAGGGAAAATGTATGGGTGCATAATTTTAGCATATATATTCTCGCTGTTCACCAATACTATAAGAGAATGAAATCTTCTTTCTAGTTGATCATATTTTCTTAGTCCAACATCTAAGCAGATGTAATGTTAGCGTTATGCAAGTTAGCTGTTCCTCTTCTAAATGATGGTTTCTATCTTGACTATTTGCAAAGCGCTTTCAGCATTAGCCATATCAGCCATATCCGCTATGCTTGATGTTACATCGCAGAGCAGGAGAGACATGCAAATAGCAGCGTTGCATTATGCAAGTTCTTTTTTTTGTCTGGCAGGCTGCTTTGCCTTGCAACGGGGAGATTTCTGCATAGCCATCTGTGCTCTTCCGCTTTAGAAACGTGAGAAAGTGCGCACATTTGCATAAGAATAATTGACACTTCAAATTAGCCATCCAATCACAGGGGATTATTTTTAGTGTGTGCGAGGGTGCTGACATCTTGGAGATGTAAAAGATAGGAGAGAATGTAAGATTCAGATACTAACCCTTTACGCATATATTTTTCTCTTAACCATACGTAAAAAATTAACAGCTAAATTATTGTTATTTTTATTATTAATAATGTAGGGAGAGGTCTCTGTAGGTAGTTTTGTGAGCTTTAGGACCTCGAAAGAATACTCTTTCACTGAAGCACTGAATGACAGTTGTAACATCCATTTTATTGGATGCCATTGCTTGTGGATCATGTGGGCCTGTACAGTACTTTTAAGTGCTTGGGCACCTGACCTGTTTTTGTACAGAACAGCCTCAACATTAAATTATTTATAGTGGCTAATGAAAAGAATCAGTTCGGGATGAAATGTGGTCTGAGCTCTACATGTCCCTTGATAGAAGAGTATACATATGCGCACACACACATACACACACACACACACACACATAAAGGAACAATATCTAATTTAATCCAGAACTTGTGATGACCTTGTAATCAAATGGTAAGCAAATACTACAATTTAGAAAGGATTTTAGGGTTTATAAACAATGCTGTGTAATTTAAAAGAATTCATTATCAAAGACAGTTAGCTATGGCCATGGATTTTATGCATAACCACACACCAGGGCAGGACATCCTCCAGTGTAAACCAGTATAAGAAGGGGTAGTTCTCACCTTCTCTAGACAGCTATGAATTTATTTACACACATAAGAAAAGATTGGAGTTCCTGGCATAGGACTAGGAAATACGCTGCCTGGGACAGATACTATGGTGTGTGTGTGTGTGTGTGTGTGTGTGTGTGTGTGTGTCTGCATGTGTGTGCAAATGCACGCCCATACGCATGGCCTCACCCATCTTGTAGGGTGATGGAGTAAAGGTTTATCCAGGTTTCCATGGCAACACTCCAGCATGCCAAGGCAATACCAAACCATCGGTGCCAAGGGCAGAGCAGAGGGGGAGGGAGAAGGAAGGTGGGGGGTGTGTGCATATCTGCTATTGCTCAGATGTCTTTGTTAAAGTGCTGCACATTAAAACAGCACACTAAAACTGACTGCCAGTGAAGCTGCTCTTTGTTGTTTTGTATGCATAGCACAGGTGTCCAAAAATACCCTAAAACAGCAACTTTAGAGGAGAAATTTAAAAAAAATGTATTTGTAATGTAAGATAATCTATGTCTGTGTGTGCATGTAAAAATAACGCTTTACATTTTAAAACAGTTTACATTTTAAAATACTAAGTTACCAAACCAGTCCTTGTTTTTTTTTTTTTGTAAATCAAAGCTAGGAAGGTTGGAAACAATTATGAAATCTATTCTATCTATCTAACCGTATAATATTATACTTACATTGAAAATAGACATTGTCTGTAATTAAGAACACTCTAAATGTAAGTCTTTTTATTAAAAGGTATTTTTTTTTTAGGTGTTCAGATGTTTTATTTCTCACTAGATTTAATGATTTGTTTTCCAATGTCTGTAAAGCTTGTCCAACAGCACAGCAGCAACAAAAGAACAAATTTGTGGACAGGGCATGGATAAGTCAATTACTGTGAATACAACCCAAACCATCAAGCTAAGGAAGAGACTGCTGGTTTTTTAAGTGTGTCGTGATGTGCTGTCAAAGACAGACATTAAATCATTAATATCCAAATCAATACAAAAGCACTCACTCTGACACAGCCTAGGATACAGTGGGACCAGAGGTCACTATAAGTGAAGGCTTCCGGTCACCACTCATACACACACATGCACACACACTCCTTGGAGCACATATTATTAACCCAAGCCAAATGTGCTTTCACTGTGGGGTTAAAACAGGGAATGGAATGTGTAGTAAATGATTTATAATAGCTGAAACTGTTTCGGTGTACCTCAGCTGTGCGTATGTGTGTGTGTGTGGGGGGGGGGTGTGGAATGCACACTGCGCTACACTTTGCTTATATATCGTCTGATATGTGGCAAGAGCACGGGTTTATCTACCTCAACAAAAGAAGAGTAGGTGGGAGGAAAAGTAGGTCAAGATATCCCTGGTTCAGGAGGTTATATCTGATTTAAGTAGTCATATGGAGCCATCTGCAGTTCCTTCATCTGACATGCTATTGTTTATTATTCTTCTAGGTCAGACGAAATGTGAAATAGCATCAAGGATTGCTCACTCGTGTTGGGAGCAAAGGTTAGTACCGGCCATTTTCTGTATTCATTATTAAGTTGGGTAGTGCAGAAAAGTGCATAAGAAATTTAAGAATGTTCGCATTCCCTGACCACTCTAAGGCCTGCAGTTATTTCAGCTATAAGAACAATAGAATTAAATGTGCAATGCAAAATGTGTAGTCTTTAGTCCTGAAATTTCTCTTTTATACCAAGTCATTTTAAGCATCTTTCTATGTCTATTCATAAAGGGTAGATGTGGTGGTGTCACATCTTATGTTTTATGCCCAAGACAAGGTTTTTTTGCCACCCAAAAAAAAAAAAAAAAAAAAAAAAAAAAAAATATATATATATATATATATATATATATATACATTCTGTGATATACTGTGATACATTCTGAAAGTAGCTCAAAAAATTGCACTCAACTTTAGCGTTTTCACCTTTGACTGTATTTTCACATAAGTGAGTGTCATAGATCATCACAAAGAGCCAGGAGATTAGAGTCCATTCTGAGTGAAAATGGAAAGAAAGAAAGAAAAAAAGAAAGAAAGAAAGAAAAAGAAAGAAAGAAAGAAAGTGCAGATTTAAGGTTTTGGTATGACAGTGACAACATACTATTACATATTTGGTAAATTCATTTTGATTTACTTTGCGTCAAGGCCTTTTGCATGATTTCCTACTGCAAACAGATTACATCAGACCACCAACTCCTAAGTCTTTAAGATAGCATCATATACACAGTGCATCAGTGTCAATTATATCACTAGGTGCTTAGTGAAGGCAAGTAATAGATTGTGTGCCTTAGTGAGCTACTTACTAGTGGATACTTTGCAAAAATGGCTGTTGTGGCTAAATGAAGAGAACTTGGTTTAATGGAAGCACTCCACACTAAGTAGAACCTCCAACTTGATAACTGACGACAGTAGTACATGCAATCTCAGTATGACTCTGTTGAGTCAGGAGGTTCGGTTTGGGTAAGTGTGGATCAAGCGCCACTTCCATTTCTCTGAGAGATAATGGAGAGCATGTGGAGAGTCTGACACAGATAGGGCAGCGGACTGTGTTGAGTCAGCATCAGCGGGAATGATGCTGAAACACACATCTATGCTGATCTTGGATCAGACTTCAAACATGTTTCGCTCTCCCAAGGCACTGTGTGGTGTGTAGCTGGAGCTTTTAATTTATCCCATCCCACTTAAGTGCTTTTTGCTATTGGGTCATCGTTGAACAAGACCTTCTAGAATTCACCTAGCCAGCGGGTGAAGTGCTAAACTTTGGTTCTTGCAAAGCTGATTTTGCAGCCTCTGCTGAAACATTAAAGAGTGCTGGAACTCGTCCAAGGAACTAAAAAAAAAGGACTACATTTAGAGAATGAGAAGAGGACTGGATCCAGAAGTTATTTGTATGAAACAAATCAAAGCATAGTCATCATAAAACAATGTAAAAGCTCAGATAGAAGTCCAACTTCTTGCTGTAGTAGCCCGATTGTTGATGGTAGCTGTTCCCTTGTCAAGTTAGTCTGTCATAAACATCCTTATTGGCTCCCACAAAGACCTTGGTTAAGCAACCTCCCATACTCGCCACCATGCCCTGTAGTTATGTGGAAACCTAATACAGAAATGGTCTTGTTGAAAGCCTGTTGGGGGAACCAGACCACGTATGAGAAAACAGAGTAGCAGAAATTAATAGAGGACTAAAACGCAAGACACTCCCAGGCCAATGCTGCTTACACATGAATGAAAAAAAAAAAAAACAGGGCATCTTATCGAGTTATAGGAATGGTAAGAAAATCCATGTGAGAAGACTCAGGGCACAGGGGAACAAAGGTGCAACCTGAAATAGGGAGGACGTCTGTCAGCCATTATTGTTGTCTTCATTGTAGCTGTTGAATACATGGCGATCTTAAGACCTTTGAGATGTTTTTGTGTTCCTCAAAGCAACAGTGTCAGTTTCTGAATGTGTCTGATATGATAAGCTCTAAGTTTCGTTTTTATTATTGGATGTGGCATGTGTCTCACATGTGTGGATAGCTGAATGTACTGTATACACTGCTTTATTGAAATTCTGTATGCATGTGTCAAAGTGACATGAGAGTATTATGTGATTTAATTGCACTCGAGTTCAATGGAAATACTCTTGGAGAGGAAAAGCATGCTAAACTGCATTGCTCTAATTTAATGTAACTAAAAGGCTCAAGGCCATGTTTCACACTCAAGGCTTACACATATTGTTCTGTTTCCTGCACTTTAAATAGTCTTCTATATTTTGTGGAGTGTAGAAAAAGTACAACAGTAAATGTGAAAAGATCTCTACTGCAGTCAAGAGTAAAAAAAGGTGAATTGTTTTCATTGTGTTAAGTACAATCGTTTAGACAGGTGAGATATGATCCTACATCTAGGACATTTGAAGCAAATGGCTCCAGGTTTACTGAGTGCTGCATTTAGAAAGAGCAATAGTGAGAGAACCACCCAAAAAGATGATCTTCAGAATGTGTTGAGGAGCATTATTATAGGCTTCAATACCGTTTGGCACTTGTTCTTTGTTCTTTTGGAACTGCCACAATATCATAATCTTCTTGTGAGCAATCGAACATATCCACTTGCTGGCGTCAGGTAATGCCCAAAGTCCAGAATTTCTTACACATAGACTTTACGAGCTGCACCCAAAACATGGCCATCAAAAGTGTTTTTGGCAACCCATTTTAGTCTTTTTTATTCAAAGAAAGAAGCAAAAACTATTCTGCGTTTGTATTTACAAGCCTCAAGAGTGTATTCAGCACATGTAAAATGACCATCACAAAACATGCAGCAAAGTTGCCCTTGCTAAATATTAAATAGATTATAATTAGTTTTAGCCCTCAGACTATGGCAGTAAGAAAGTCACAAATAAACTTTAGCTAAGGTTAGGCTGTTATTTTTTTTTTTTATTAACTCAACAAATTCCAAACATTCTAAAGGTTACTAATTAGAAAACCTAACTGGGACCCCACCTCCTCCCACCCCAACTCAACAACATTGTCTTCACAAAATGTTTTTTGTGATGGCTTTTCCGTCAGCTGCAACCACAATTATATCTCGGACCTGTACGGAAGACTGTTTTCATTCAACAGGTTTTTTATCAGTGTGATCTTCTTTTGGATTAAGATGGTTAGATTAAATTCTTCAGTGAATTTCCAAGGGCTCGTGGATTGATCACACTGGGCCTGGAGAAATATCAGACTAGCACATTTAAGCTAAAAATGAAAGATATTTCATTAGCACAAGCCCTAGAGCTGAACCATGAGAGCAGCGGTGGAAACCACCATAAACCATGATTTGTAATAATTACGACACAATATGGATATCTAGTCTGAAGGCTTCTTAAATTACCCAATCATTTGAACTAATATGCCCATTTCTCGTCCTCAGGTGAAGGATATCCATGAAGATCTATTCCAGCCAAGAACCAAGACCGAACCTACACCTGTGCCATTTATTAATTTTTTTTCCAGCTGGACTGATATTATCTTTGCCAGAGTTCCTCAGGATTTTGCGTTGAAGTATCACCCTCTCGGAGGAAATGCACAATGGCAAATCTGAATGACAGTTCAGATGGAACTGAAGTGTACAAGGATGATGTTTTCCATCCTTATGCAGAATTTAAACTTTCTTGAATGTTTGAGCTGTGGTGTTTATTTATCCAATAAATTGTTTATTGTTCTAGTAGCAGCTTTTCTGTGTGATTTGTTTTTCTGGATTGTGGATGATGGAATTTCTAATACGGTGAATATTAAAATGATCAGTCTTAGGTCCAGGGAAACGGTTGACATGGCTCAGTCATTATCTCACCACGGGAGCAATGCACTTGGCACTACTGCTCTGAGTCTACAACATTCCTGGAGAATGATTCTTGTTGGTCTAGTCATAGTCAAGTAACACTCAAGCCTAGAAGTCATCTGACCATTCTATTAGAGCACTTATGACAATCACTGTAGACCTACATGGTCACTAGAACTTGGCATTTACTATCGGCTCGTAGCCTCAGGATTTAAAGGTCAGACAGGTCATTGGAAATAAGGAGAGAAAACAGAGGATGAAGAAAGAATAGCATTTCTAAAAATAAAGAAAGAAGGAACATGCCAGTTTTGCCCACTTACTATGACAGTCAAGCTTTAATGCCTAAATTTGACTGCCATGTGACACAGCATGCAAGAGGAATTCAGTTTATGATGTAATGATATTTTCTAGCTATATTTTTGTTCATAAAAGAATTGACCCTTTTAACAAACAATAAGAGCTACATGCATTACCACCAGGAAATGCGAAGTGTGATTACATGGTCAGTATAAAATCAGCATTTGGAGAAACCCAAATATCGTTTTTAATGGACAAATTTTGTATTATAAAAAATCAATTTGCACCGTGGATTCGAACCAGCAATCTGCTGATTCAGTGCCTGTTGCTCTAAAGCAACCACCAAGGTGGCGCTAACTTACCAAGGCATTTATGGTTAGGGACAGCTAAAAGACCATGTAGCCACGTTCTCTGGCTGATTATTTTTAATTAAACCCCAACAGTGACACACATCTTTTTTTCACCTGAGCTTTAGTGTCTTAAAGTTAATTTATGAGTCACCTGTGTATTTTGCCGTCCGCCTCTCTCTCCGACACACATTTCGAAGGCAACTCGACCATCTGCTCTCTCTCCCCATACATTACAGAGCCGACTCAGCTGGAAGAATTGATTTTTAAATGATAAATACTTGGCCCCTGCTCAACTGATCAAAAATGTGAATACACGCACACTGAACCGGATACTAGTGGACGTTTTTATGTTGGATCCATTCGAATATTTCAAAAATTTGTAGAAGAATAGGTGCCAAATTCCAGCTATAATAATAATAATAATAATAATAATAATAATAATAATAATAATAATAATAAAACTTAGTGTGATTACTGATGCAGCCACACAAACAAGCCAACCCTTCATCGAAGGGGGAAAGTCAACATTCAAATTTTAGGTGTAGGAATGCTATTAGGAACGCTATTAACACAGAATTGCATCAGGAAGGGTTCCAGACACAAACTGGTGTTTCTTTGTTATGAACAGTGTGATCATATGTTCTACCCTATCCTACTGTGTCATGCAGTGTGTGTTGCACAGGAGTCTAGTGGTACACTTGAAGACAAAGCCAGCCATTGTGTGTGGGGGACCATGGAACTGACCTCAGAATCATGTGACTGTACTAAGCCCAGGTGTTGCCTGTATCTGGAGCAGACGAGAGCTTCATTCTCATGACAAAAAGAGACAAAGAGATGTAAGAGACATGATAATGCACTGAGAGTGACTGGAAAGTGCATATGTGTATGTCTTGTTTTTGTACTTCTTATTTCACAACAAAAACGTAAAAAAAAAACAAAAAAAAACAACAATTTTATATATATATATA
>JBBIGA010000040.1:9305832-9317003 GCA_037576975.1 Alestes dentex
AGAGGGAGGGAGAGAGAGAGAGAGAGAGAGAGAGAGAGAGAGAGAGAGAGAGAGAGAGAGAGAGAGAAAGAGAGAGACAGACACAGAGACAGAGAGACGGAGAGAGATGGCAAGAAGGGTGTTAAGCTACAGTCTAATCTTATCAGAGGCTCGTAAAGAGCACATAAGCAGAGAGAGCCATAAACTCAGCCTGTTAAAATACCACAGCCACAGAGGCCAGAGGAGGCACCACCCTGCATGAACTACAGCTCCAAATCAGAATCAACACATTTGCTAGCTTGTGTACACAGTTTCTCTGTTCACCATAAAAAGAGTATAAAAATGCATCAGTGCATTGTGCTGCATCAGTGTGAAGGTGGTAACTGAATATAAGTACCTATTATTCATAATGCATTAGGCCTGTCAGAATTATTACATCTGATCGCAGTTATTTGAGATTATCTCAGTTAATTCTGCTGATATGTTGTGTCATAATAAGGAATATTTTATTATTTATATGGCAATTAAATACAAGATTTACCTCCTTAGTATACAATTTTTGTGATGACTTGATGTGTGAGTAAGTACCTGATTTGGTGCATGCTCCCAGCAGATTGACGATATTGAGGTGAGGTCCCAGGTGAGTCATGATCTTCAGCTCCGACATCAGCGCTTGCTTCTCACTGGAGCGTGCTGTTGCTGAGGTACCAATCAAATCAACCAACCAATCAACCAACTGCTCAACCAAGCAATGAATCAATCATGCATGAGACCTGTCAGATCAGTTAGAAGGTATCAGGTGCAGCTTTAATAACTGGTTTAACTTCACAAGTGAAAGAGCTGCGTTTCTCTGCTATGTGGAGCTGTTATGTGCAGACGATCCTTTGACTCACGTTTGAGCATCTTCACTGCCACCTTCATGACTGGCTGAGAGCGGCTAAGTCCATAGGCGGTGCCCTCCACCACCTTACCAAAGGCACCGGAGCCCAGTACACGGCCTGTAACACACATACATACACACTTAGGAATCGTATGGATAACCCCAAACATGCAGACGATTACACAGATTGTCTTGCATATAAACATATCAATAGTTACATATCAAAACTTACTTGTAATAACAGTTCTTGTTTACAATAGTTATTTAGTTATTGGCATAGTGACTGGTTTGCTGAAATCCAATGACATGGATCCTCTTCCTGTCTTTTAAATGTATGGCTCTACAGTATAAGCCTGTGTGCTGCAATCCAAAGCCTGACTCAATGGGGATAATGTGTGGTCTTTCAACTTTACTACCACTGCTTTATGTCAGAGAAAACCTCTTTGATCACTGAGTCACGACCACTCTTAATCCTCCCAGAGACCGCTATATACACAGACACACACACACACATGCCACAACTTGGTGAAGCTGGTATCACAAGACATTGCCCACATATGATCGGAATAATCCAAGGACAAGACCACAGTCCAGTTAATTACATTACCACAAGCAGCTGTAACATAACATAACATAAACACTCTTGGTAAAGACGCAGAGTGTGATGTGGGCTGTTTGACCGTGTGTTTGCGTGCGCGCGCGCGTGTGTGTGTGTGTGTGTGTGTGTCTGTAACTCACCCAGGACGAGGCCATCACGTGGAAACTCCCAGCGTGAGTCATAGGGCAGTTGCATGGGGTCCACATAGATGTACTCATGTCCATCAGGACTTACTGACTCAATGACCCGCCACCTTATTTCATAGCGTGGCTTCTGCACAACACACAAAGAAATACATAGAGCATTGGTCAACTGCAATAAAAATTTGCTTCATTTTCACATTAATAATATTCTATCAACACAACTGTGGCTTTTAGATTTAATTTATTTTTATATGTTTTATTATAGTATATTATTTCAACAGGCAAGGCTTGACAGCACTAATTTAAGGCCTATGCCTGAGAGCACTCAGCTAATGTAGAAAATGGTTTAAATTCAAATTAAGAAAACAGCAAACTTGATTTGGGGTCTTTGGAATCCCGCAGATTGTATATCAGACCCCACAAATAACGATCAACATTGGAAGCTTGAGTGAGTGGGTGAGTGAGTGAATAAAGACGTAAATGAGTGTTTAAATAAATGACTGAATAAATGTATAACAAGGTGAATTAAATGCAAAAAATGGAAACATGAATGAAAACAGTTACCCATGAAAGAACGCCTCAGACTAAGTGAATGAGTAAAGACATATTCAAATGAATGAATGAATGAATGTGTGAATGAGTACCTGTTTCCAGATAATGACCAGCACAATGAGTGAGATGATGACAATGACCAACAGCACCAGAACAGCAGCCGCCACAGTGAGCTCCGAGTGCGGACCTGAACACATGATCGTCACCATCATCATCACTATCACCATCACCCTCCTCAGGAAAATAGTATATTTAAGATTGTGGTGAGAGTCAGAAATGAAAATGGAAAAAAGGGTGAAAATGTGAAGGAAAAAGGGTTCATGAGTGATCTGCTTTTACAAAAATCAGTGAGGTGGAATACTTCAGTTTGCAGGCAGGTTTAATGAAATCCATTGAGAAAAAGCATGAAAAAACAATTTTGTTGATCTGATATCATCCTGTGCTGTCGATTGTTACTGAACAGAAGCCTTTACAGCAATGCAGAATTTTACTATATATTTCAATACTCAGGTTTTACCCTCATACCAGACTGGGTAAAGCGATTTACCCTGTAACTCAACTATTTGAAAAATGGCCAGCAGCAGCCACATGGATAAACAAGCAGAACATATGGAACTTGAATTTCCTTTTGAGAAGTGCAGCGTCAGGCCACATGAGGAATCTATCAGGAGTTCACTACATGTACAGCCTGACAGGACAGAAGAAGCCTGACAGAATAAATCTAACAGCTGTAAGGGCTATCAGGGAAGAGTAGCTTTTGGTAGGCTCAGGTTTCTCTCAGTCAAACACACACACACACACACACACAGGGCCAGAACCAAAAGGTAAGTGATGGGTGAAGATGTGACAAATGGGCATCTGAGTGTGTAAAAGAGTGAAGAAGAGTGAGGGAGGTGTCAAATGCTAATGCTTTGGCAGGAGGTCTGTCATCCACCATAAGTTCTACTGATACCAACACACTACTGCAATATAGTAGCAAAGGAACGTGGGAATTAACGCAACAGCTTAATATCCTGGGCAAACTCTGTAACTATTTTGTTCATTCTCACTAGTGATATGTACAAAATTCCATATTGTAATCATATTGCTAGTGTGACTGAGATGTGCCTTGCCATATTTAAAACACATAGCAGAACCTCTGATGGAACGCTTAAGGATTGGTCCAAAATTATTTAAGCTTGTCCTATCATATAGATGCCCTGACATATCCAAATGTTCAATAAAACTCATCCGAAATATCTGAGGTTGATCCTAATGCTTGTAGCACAGAACAAAAATTGTTAGCTAAATACAAAAGTCTTTGCCAAAAGTTGCAGAGAGCGTCTACAGTAAATGTATCAAGCTGTCAGAGTCAGATGATGACACACAGTGGGGTTCTCACCATTGGACACCAGCTTGACCTCCCGGGAGACAGCAGCCATTTCATTGCGGGCCAGACACCGGACAGCCAGCGTGTTCTCCAGATGGGCGAAGATCACCTGACTCTCCACCTGGTTGTCCTGGTCAATGCGTGCATCCACTTTAATCCCCGTGACATTGGTCTGGAGAGGTGACCACTGAGTCGAGTCATTCGCACAGCTTGGAAAATTGAAAAGGAAGGAAATTTGATTATGTCACTATCATGTCACTAAAGTATAATCTGTAGAAATTCACTTCAAATATGACACATTTATGAAGGACACGAGCTTGCAGTCTGCTGAGAATGATGATAATGCAAGAAACTTGATTGATTCAGCACATATGGCAGCACTCACATTTATAAAATAAGAAAAAACTTTTTCTGAGTTCATCGCCATTCGAACAGAACCATGGCTTAGAAACCAAGGACCAAACTAAACTGTGAAAAGGGTGAACAGATAAAACGGCTCAAAATAACCTTTTATAAACTCTATGGGTTGAAAGGAAAGAAAAAAAGATGTAAATGGTGTGTGAAACAGTGTGTAAGAAAAAGGAGAAAAAAACAAAAGAAGTGAGAAAAGATGACAAGGTAAATAAGCCAGAGACCTGTCCTGGTCTCCTTATGAGTGACAACAAAGACAAAAGGCCACAAATGAAAAGAAATAGATATAGGAGATATAGGAGGAGCTAGACTCAGTTTCTTACTGTTTGATGTCTTTACAGATGTACCACTCCACATCAGGGACAGGAGACCCTCCTGCAATACACACTACAGCCTGGCCTGCTGCTGAGCCATGGTGGAGGTCCATCATGTCCACAATCACTGCAGGAACTACAGCACGCACATGCAGACATGTTAGCATTAACACAGACATGGATTACTAGATGTAGCAATGTGAGTTACTAGATGAATGCTAATTAGATAAATAGGAAAAAACGCACACAGAGCAACAGAAACATGTCAGCAGAGATTGCAGAGTTGATAAGGTAAATATATGGAAATGTAAGCAAAAAAGGGAAGCGCAACGAGGTAAACAAAGAACCAGACAGACAAATGCATGCAAGTATAGGAAAATAAAGTTGTTACTCAGACACTTGCAAGTTCAGCAACAGAAAGTGTAAAGACATGACGAGAAATACAGAAGGAAAATGACAGGTTTTAAACAATTTTACCTTTAACCTGCAGGCTGAATGAATGGCTAGCAGTCAGGTTGCCTATCTCTGCTATTACAGTGTAGTTGCCGCTGTCTTCGGCCTTAGCTCTAATCAGAGTGAGAGTGCTTTGGTACCTGAACACACACACACACACACACACCATTAAAACTACTGTTCACATTTTAGAATAATAGTGAAAACACAACATAATAAAACAACATCTTGTGCAATGACCACAATTTGTTAAACAAATCAAAACGAATACATCTCCACTTTGCATTGTGGCTTTTTGCACTCTTGGATCTTTGGACACATTTTCTTTTGTAACTACCTGTATTGAGAGGACTTCATATATTGTCACTACATTTAAAACCAGAAGTTATCTTTATAATTATAGAGGAAGGCAAAATATTCTTTACTTTTAAGTGAAAGTAAAAATATTTTACATTTAGAATGATTAAGAATCAATTTTTTGGCCTTCCATCATGAAAGTTTTGACTGGTGCTATAAATAAACTTTTTGACTCCAGATACACAAATTGTAAAATCAATCAATGAAGCCAGACATCTAACCTGGCTTCATTGATTGTCCGGAAGGAAGTAGAGATCTCTGCAGAAACGTCACTCAGGACAACGCCATCCTTCAGCCACGTAACCTTTGGGGTGGGGAGAGCATTGATGTCCACTCTGAACTCACGGACATCATCCAGTTTGGCCATCTCCATGGGGGCAAATTCAGGAGACACAGACACAAACTCCTTCTCTGGAGAGACACAAGAGCAACACGAATGTCAGAGTAAAGTCTATTTTTAACAAATGAGATGAACTCATGACAAACAATTTTAGGACCATTTTAGGCCGAAATTTTGAAGTTGAAGTTTCCAGCATTCAACTTTAAGAGGAATTGTTCTATTCTATTTACAAACAATTATCATTTTTCCTAACAATATGTCCAAAGGTTTGTGGAAACCCACTCCTTCAACATTTCGTCTAAAATTAAATCGATTAATTGTAATTGTGCTACAGTAAATGCCTCTGCCCTCATGGGAAGGATATACACTAAATGTGGGAACATTGCTTTTAGAATATGATTGCACTCCGCCACAAGAGCATTTGTGAGGTTAGGTACTGATTAGATTATTAGTTTAACTCATCCCAGAGGTACTGAATGAAGCTCTATTTCTCCAGACAGCACAGTTTTGCTGCTCCATGGCCCAATGCTGGGGGGCTTAAAGCCCCTCAAGCTGATGCTTGGCATTAGGCCTAAAGACCTGCTCCAGAGCAACATACTCTATTAGCAGTGCTTTTCTAAGGATATTGTACAAGCTGTGTGTGCAGTTCAGCGCCTGATAGCAGTGGACAGACTTTAAAATAACTGAACTGACTAAACAGAAAGGGTGTCTTTTTGACATATCATACCTATGGGACATACAAAAGTATTGGGATGCCTGAGCATTACACCAATAGGGGCTTTGCATTAAAATACATAGACTTTCATATGGAGTTGGTCCCCCCTTTGCAGCTATAACAGCTTCAACTGTGCCCCAAGAAACCTTCCACAAACCTTCTTCTTGGAAGGTTTCTTGGGGCACAATTGGAACAGAAAAAGGTCCTCCCCAACCTGGGTCCGCAAAGTTGGAAGCATGGCATTGTTAAAATGCATGTGGCAACTGTTATGATTGAAAAACCTGAATTTGATAATCAGGATGTGTGTCCCGATACTTTGGTCCATGTAGTGTATGCATGTGTGTTTCTTTGTGTGTGTCTCTTACTTTCTGCATGGTTCAATAACAAGAAACAAATGTTCATCCACTACGCTACTAAATGTACCCACCATGTAATGAAAATAATTACCTTTTGAGCCATCTGCTTTAGTCAGATAAATGTTTTCTTCCCCCGATCTACAATCCTGTAAATGGAAGAAAGAACAACTTAAGAATGACTGGCAGCAGTCTAATCGCATCAGGCACAGTGATTGACCGATGTCTATCGCAGATCTATAATGACTGATGTTCCACCTTTAGTTATGAATCACAGGATTAGAGCAGATCTTCCCAGAACTGGTGCTGGTCAACCCCAACACAATTGGATTGGGCCGAGAGCATGTGAAACCACAAAAAGCCCAGGAAGCCTTGTAGCAGAATCACTTAGGATTGATCCGCAATAAACGAGAAACAAAGAGACCCGGGCAAGTTTCGCTGTTGACACTTGAATTTGTACAGAAAAAAGAAATGAAATGAAAGTGCTTTTAAGGCCAAAGTAAGTGACCTTGGTAAGGTCTGAGAAAGGTATCTAACTTTTAAACTCCATTACCTACTGCAGGACTTGTTTCTTTTTCTTTTTTTTTTTTTGGAGGAAAAAGGAAAGTGCTGTGCAGTTTTTCACTTTTATCTTCAGATAGCAGGTCTTTGTGTTATCTTATTCTTATTGGGAAACAAGGGGGGAGGAAGAGAGAGTGCAGAAAAAAAAACTCTGAGGCACTACACCCTGTGCTCCCTGTGGACGGCAAGATACCAAACGACTCCATTGCAAACTTTTTCCAACTTTCATGCAAGAGAAATGAGACCCAGTTGTACTGTAAGAGAACCCCCTTTTTAGGCTTCATCTACAGACAAACAGTAGGACGTGTTGGAACAACCGAGCATATGCCACTGAAAGAGGGACGTGTGTGTCTGTCTTTGTGAGTGTGTGTGTGTGTGTGTGTGTGTGTATGTGTGTGTGTGCACAGAGACAAGCAGACTACTATAGAGGGAGCTTTTAGAGAGAGAAATGTGTAGCATATTCCCAGTGTGTCTGTCTGCCCGTCAGAATTCACAGACGTGCCAGGTGATGTCCTCCAAAGCGCAAATCTGCCAATATGAGAGGCCCAAGTGACAGCGCTCACACACACACACAAACACACATGAACAGCACTAAATCTACGCAGATGGGTGGCCGTGTAAGGGTGGGCATATTGCGAAAAATCTTTTTCTGCAGTTTGAAAATAAGCACCTGCAAAACAGCAGCGATGCATTTACCAAAGGCTCTGAAAAACCTATGAATATAATCTCTATTTTAATTGAGGAACAGGACATTCATAATGGCCTAATGGGTCTACAACCAATCTACTTATGAAATAGTACAGAGCACCTGCTATACCTGCTGCATTAAAGCAAAATTAAGTATGGCATCACCAAACCCTAAGGATTTCTACACAACATCAAGTCAAAACATCCACAAAATGTGTAAACAGCCTAAGAGAACTAGTGACTAATCTGCATTTGTGTAACATTTTAATGCAACAGTAGCTCATATTAGATTAAATGCACTTACTAAAACTGAAATGCTAATGTCCTTATAAATATCAGTGAGGCAAGTCATTCTGCTCCAAAACAAGGACTAGTTTTTAATGAAAGGTGGCCAGCTTAATTGCGGTATTTACACTAAGTGGACACACCTGTCTTTCAGGGTTTGGGCTAGGCCCCTTACTTCCAGTGAAAGGTAATCTTAATGCTTAAGCATACTAAGACATTTTGGACAACGCCATGCTTCCAACTTTGCAGACACGGTTTGGGGAAGAACCTTTTCTATTCCAGCATGACTGTGTCCCAGTGGTTGGATGAGTTTGGTGTGGAAGAACTTGACTGGCCCACACAGAGCCCTGGCCTCAACCTCATCCAGCACTTTTTGGGGTGAACTGGAACGGAGATTGTGAGCCAGGCCTTCTCGTCCAACATCAGTGCCTGACCTCGTAAATGCTCTACAGAATGAATGGGCACAAATTCCCACAGAAACTCCAAAGTCTTGTGGAAAGAGTGGAAGCTGTTATAGTTGCAAAGGCTGGACCAACTCCATATTAATGTCTATGTATTTGAATGCAATGTCATTTAAGTCCCTGTTGGTGTACTGCTCAGACGTCCCATTACTTTTGTCCATATAGTGTACAGGGGAAAATCGTAACAATGCAATTCAAAAATAGAACCAAGGTGTCTGTTAAAAGTTGATCTCCTCCACACAGCCAATCACACTGTGATGCTGGAACGAATTGTTGTACAACATACACTTAGTTTGCACTGGTTATTGCTGTCTGTTGTCTTTTTAGGATATACACAGTTGTTAGGTGCTGTGGTACTGATGATGCATGCCCATGACAGACTCTGTAAACCATATCATAATCTCATTTATCAAAATAAGGATAACATATCGTCATATCGCCACCTCCTAGAGCAGTGGTCTTGGAGGCAGTTGTCTACTTCAGACAGAGAATGATGTTTTGTAGCCCAGCTAGGGGAACCACGAAAGAGGAGGATGACACTCACTGTTCATCCTCACACCCTGTGAAAAGCAGTCGCACACAGCCCTGTCTGTTTTATTTTTTATTTATTTATTTTTTAAAGGCAGTTTTTTAAGTTTGCCATGGGAGCAACGCAACGATTCTTAGATTTCATTCGATTGCCCTTTGTACGCGCGTGTCTTGTGTGGGCGCATGCATGCGAGTGTTTGCACACCTATAGGTGCGTGTTCACCCCGTTCTTGACTCTGTGTCTCATTGTGTTTTGAAGCCTGCTAGATAGTGATTGATTCTGAAGTGTAGATCCAACACAGTGTGGGAGTCTCCAGAGATGTGGAAAACCATCCAGCTGAAGCACAAGGCCAGTCTTCTCTCACCCTTCCCTCCTATATTTTTAGTGATATGTAACATTACAATTTATTGCAGCAAAAATACAAAAGGCCCTTGATAGAGTGGTGTTTATATCAGTCGACATGTCGGTTTTAGTCTTTCTGCCTCATATGATTGGCTCTAGGCTTCAACTAATTATCTGAATTCTAACTGAAAAAACATTTTATACAACAGACAAATGATGCTTCCATTTCTATAGTGCTTACTTAATTATGTGCAAAGGTCTTAGTCATGTTTGCTGGCATTTATCAAAGTAATGCAGAATATGGTGGGCAACATGGCAAGTATGTTTCATTACATCCCAAGAAATATCAAGACATTTACATTTATCAGTCTTATTAGCACAATAACAAAAACAGCCTGTTTAATTCAAAAGGATAAACAAGGGTCAGAAAATGGTGTCAGAATGATTTCATTTTTGTCAGAAAATCTGACTAAAAAATACAAAAAAATCTATAATCCTGTAACAATAGACAAAGAACAACTCGAAAATGACTAGAAGCACTCTGACCACAAACTGCAGCCAAGCTACCTACATGAAGGCAGTAGCTACACTATATGGACAAAAAGTATTGGAACACACCTCTTAATTCAGGGTTTAGGTTCGGCCCCTTACTTCCAGTGAAGGACAATCTTAATGCTTCAGCATACCAAGACATTTTGGACATCGCCATGCTTCCAACTTTGTGGACAGTCTGGGGAAGAACCTTTTCTATTCTTGCATGACTGTGCCCCAGTGCACAAAGCAAGGTCCATAAAGACATGGTAGGATGAGTTCGGTGTGGGAAAACTTGCCACAGCCCTGACCTCCACCCTATCCAACACCTTTGAGATGAACTGGGACGCAGATTGCGAGCCAGGGTTTTTCGTCCAACATCAGTGCCTGCCCTCATAAATAATTGGGCACAAATTCCCACAGAGACTCCAAAATCTAGTGGAAAGCCTGAAGGAGAGTGGAAGCTGCTATAGCTGTAAAGAGGGAACCGACTATTAAAGTCTATGCATTTGAATGCAATGTCAAGTCCCTGCTAGTGTAATGGTCAGGCGTCCCAATACTTTTGTCCATATTGTGTATCAGCCGACCATGCTACTCAAGAAAAACAGCTAACCACATTGCGGCTACTTAGCCAAATGCAAGAAAATAGCAATAAACCGAGGACTGTTGTTTGTTAACTGTGGAAAGTGGGGTATTTTTACCACCTCAGTCTGTTTCTCGTTCCACTTTTTTGGACTTAAAAACACGACGTACCTTATTGATTATCCTATCAAACCCTATATAATAATAGAAATGACATCAGGAATGACTGTTTATGTTGCAACAAAAGTTCAAACGAAGCTATTCTGTACAGTTAGTAAAATACAGGGTCCCACACCACTGGAGTAAATATTTTCTAAGGTTACTTGTCACAACACATTTCTTCTTTTTATTAGCCGCTTTCGTGTGTTATTTCCATGGAAAGCACTCAAAGTATAATGCTAAACTCCCACTTTTCACGGAAAACAACGAGGCTAACTGGCTTGATAAATAATATTAACTCACCTGAAAGCTGTGTGTGATAGGTGCTTGAGGTGTTCGACAGATTATATTTTCATTTTCGGTTTCCATAAATGACAAACAAGCGTGTAATGTTTGTGAATCTTCTGTGTTGATAATAAACGCAGTGACAGTAGATATGAGAGTACTGGAACAGCTGTACCAGGTTTAGACCTGTTAGCACTGAAATTGTGCCTATATACCTATCTACCTGTCACTTCACTCTCTATATATTTATATATCTGTATACACACACACACACACACAAATATA
>JBBIGA010000040.1:9318507-9328674 GCA_037576975.1 Alestes dentex
TAAATGGATCGGTAGGTAGATATAGTGTTTATACATATATGTATATGTATACATACACATTTAAATGTGTAAAAAAAAAGATCACATTTTCTTTTTCATCACAGGGGCGACCGTGTGCACGTGCTCAATCTGATCAAGCATCTGTAGGATGTGCAAGACAAAGCAGTGCGATCCATGGCGGCTTATCTTTGTTTATATATATATATATATATATATATACCATATTTCAAGTATATGCAAAACCAGAAAAATGCAGCATCTTCTTCACTACTCCATTTGTACTGAAATATCTCATGGGCAAAGCCCCCTTTTCACATCACACCCAGGAACAACATGGTTTACACAAGTGGGGTGCTTTCTGCCTTTCAATTAATCCACAGCCTAGAGTCAGCCTCAGCACTATTTCACAGACTAGTACGAAACAAAGGAATAGGGAGAGGGGCCAAAAAAATGGGTATGGCTTCATATACTCCCTTTTTGGGAGTTGTAGCATGCTTTCAATCACCTCTGTAAAACATGTTTAGAAATATGAATCTTTGTAAGTTTGAGTTACAAGTAAATCAGTGTCACTCATGAAAAAGGCCATAGGCCTATACTGTCAAATGGAAAAAGGTAATAACTCAAATGCATCATAAACAGAGACTAACATCCCACCACAAGGATCAGAAGATGCCATATAATGCCCATCCCACAATTTCCCAAAGCTAATACAGGCAATATTCTTAATCTTTGTAAATCCCTCTTGAATTGAAAAAAACCCTTTCCTTAATGAGCACAGTCTATGACTAGTCTGGCTGCATTGTCTGGACAGCCTATCTGTGTGGCTCAGTCAGTCAGTCAGTCAGAGACGACTGTCTCCATGCTGGCAAAACCCCGGCTGACATGATGGCTAAAGAAATTAACAGCCAAACACCAAACCTTTCATGGCTGCCTTTTTCTTCGTTATCCAGTTGGTCTCACAAATGTGAGATATTTTATTATCTGCCTTTAATGTTCTCCATAAGTTTTAGGGTTTTTTTTGCTTCATTGATAAACAAATGAGACCAGCAGTTGTGTGTCTAGGTCCCTGCCCCCCAATGTATCCCAGGGCGACAAGGCCTGGGTCAAGTTGTCTCATTCAGACTGGTCTTGGGGATCACCAACAAGAGACAAAAGTGGCCCAGTCTAGACAAAATCGCAACACCCTGGGATAAGGCTGGTGCAGAGGTCCCCAGAGAGCCATCATTCATTTGTTCTCCTGCTTTAGTCCTGCTTGACATGTCTGACCAATTGTCACCTCTTAAACCCACCATGGTCTTCAACTTGAACTTCAGACATGGGAACGCTCGTCCAGACAGGGTCCAGAAAGCTGGACAAAATGCATATCCTTTTTGCCCAAATCTATAGGTCAATCTTTAAAAAAGGTACCAAACAGGGTTCTTTGCAGCAATGCCACAGAATGACCACTGCTGATAATGTTTTTAAGTAAAAAACTCTTTTTATCGATTTTGTTCCGCAGTCTTTCCGAGCGCAAATCCAAGTCAAGAGTGTAGCCAGTTTCTGTAATCATACGTATTTTGAGCTGTTTGTGTCAAGATAAGAGACTAAATTGGCACTGAATTGCCATGCAACGCTTATTTTAGTGGTGGTTCTTTATAATAAGACTGATGCTATATGGAAGACAAGAGACCCAGACAGGGCAGAGAGACATTGGCATTAGACAAGCATTAGTAGACCTTTTTACTACATGACCCACATGGGAGTGGTCTCTGCCACCACAGTCTTTACTTACCTCTGTTCCTCTGTTCCTATATGGGAGACAGCCTTTAGAATGGCTACGTCTGATGTAAATTAGCTCCACGAGCGTGAGAATATCGGGCGCGAGTGGTAAATGAGTGCATGGGTGGGTTGAATCAAATCCATCTGTCCGTTCATTCAATGTCACACTGTTTTAAAACAAGGATCACTCAAATACACACACATGTCATATTTTACCACCACTCACTCATGGTAGAATGTACATGTTTATTTAAACAGGCCAAGGACCATGACTGGTTCAGATAATACGGTTTTTGTGGTCCTTCCACAGGGTGTGTTTGCACGGTGCAAAGCTAAGTTGCTGTTTAGATTTCAGCACTGATACAACGTCAGAAATCTCTCACAGCCAGCGATGAAGTTTTGGGGAGGGACTAAATTTGTATTTTCATCCCAGGCCTGGAGATATGATGCGACGGACCTAGATATGAAAGTTCCACCAGACAGCAAGCAGTGCACAGTCTGGAACATGAAACAAGGCTTTGCCATTTGTGCTTCTCATAGACTGTTGTTTGTGCTTTTCAGATATTGGAGGAATGAACCCTAGGGGTCTCCACTTGCACAAGGCCCTGCACTGTACAGCCTGCATCAGTATACACACATACACACACACATACACTGCGGTTGAGTCACGCAGTATTACAGCAGTATTTATGGAGGTCTGCGGCATGCTTGGACATGTACGGTTACTCACACACTGGGACCTGGCCACTGAGTCACCAACACTCGCCAACACTGCCCTGACATCACTCTGCTGTAAAGCCTATATGACCCCTGGCCATGACATCACGCATATTTGGTCTGAGATATTGCTGGGAATCCTCAGTTGTGTATGATGAAATGACAGATATTCGAATGAGGAAAGGGCTGGATCAGGGCTGATTCATGAAATATAACACTCATTTCTACATTACACTGCGCTAATTGATTTGTTTTTCCAAAGTGTGATGAAGATGCGTACTTTAAATTACAATAAGGAACTGATGGACACAATTTTAGATGCATAACATTTTAATTTATAGTTTTGGAAAATAAATATTTTCAGTTGCTTTCCAGTTTACTTTTTCTCGAAAACAAACAAAAAAACCCCAAAGTCTTTGCTTATTTATGTCCTGTTATGCTTGTTTTAAAAAGGGCCCATATCAAGGAAAAAGAAATCATGATTTTCTTAAAAAAAAAGTACAAAAAGACTGACAAGGCTTTATAACGTTGACAGTCCCTACATTCTACATTCTATTTTTTAATTCACTGGTTCTTTATTGTCACAAAAAAAACCCCCAATACATTTGTGTATATCTTTTAATCTATTTAGGCTACAGGGCTTAAACTTACACTTATAAGGAGTGTTTCAGTCAGGGCAACTGTTTGAATGAGATGCAACATAAGGCAGGCAATTGAATGTTTTTATCTATTTATCTTTATCTATCTTTACATTCATATAAATATACACATCAACTGTCCATTTACATTACACACATGCACACACACACATAGTTAACGCCACAATTGCTATTCACACACAGTACCATGTCCTCGGCTGGAAAATGGTCATGTAAAAATTAATTACAGCCGTTTACATACAGCACACACACTTTTTAATTGGACCATATGGGAAAAAATAAAAAGCAGGACTAATGTAGGATAGGGGCCCTTGAAAAACTCTGACAATCAGCAGATTGTTTGGTTAATGTAACAGATAAATGACGGCCTGAGCATGATGTTCATTTGTATACATCGTTATAGAGCTAAAATGGTTCCTGAAGGTCAAAATACATTCCCAGCGTGCGTGGAATTGTTTTGCTGAAGTGTCTGTTATCGTTTCATATGTTTTTACTGAAGGAGAGTGAGTAAATATCTTGTGTGCTCAATAATAGTGCATAAAAGGAAGAGCATTGCAATTTGATATTACTGATGAATTTACTAGCATTGTAATGGCTATCAGTGATTGATTGCGATGTTATTTATGTTACTGATGTAGGCCATCACCACAAGCAGCATACACACACACACACACACTCACTCACACAAACACAAACACACACACACACTCACACACTCACACAAAGGCGTACTTCCCAGGCCTTTCCACTATGTCAAGTGTATCCCTACACTTCACTTGGGTGGAGGGCTATGGACTGCAGCTGTCTGTCTGGCCTGTCTGAATGAGAAGGGGATGGGGGGGTACTGTTTTTTAGTGTGTGAGTGTGTGTATATGTGTGGAGACGGAGGCTGTGAATGCTTCTCCTGATGAGAGATGGGGGCATATTGAAAAGTATATTAAATTACCCTGATTAACAATTTAGCCACGAACAGGGGCGCTGCAGAGGCGCTCTATGGGGAGGCTCCCACACCATTCATGCCCGCAGCGCCGGGGTCGAAAGGTTCCCCAAGTTCACAGGCTCTGGGCCTTTTGTTATGCTAACGCACTAGCCCAAATCAGCTGCCCCTGCACTGTGGCCAGACAGAAATTATTCCCTGAGAACTTTTTTTTTTTTGCCTGGGAGTTGTTATTCCTGGTTAGTAGTTCAAGCTGAAAGCTGGTTTTATTGTGGGAGGTTTAACGCAGAGGGCCAGAGCTAAAGCAAGAGTGTGTTTGAGTAAATCTGTGGCTGTACATGAGGGTGGGCTTGTACAGTGAGAAAATAAACAAATGAAGCCAGGTTTGAATGAGCTGACATCATTACAGTGTTGTGTTGCCGGATTCTTCAGTCACATTCTTTGTAATCTCTATGGATGCTAAGACACATCAATCATCCACATGATCAGAATCAGAATCCGTAAACTTTATTGATCCTGGAGGTAATTGCTTAAATTGCTTAGACGATCATCATGATTCATGATGATCTGAACACTGTCCTGTATGTAAAAAACATAAAAATTAATTATTATTATCATTATTATGATTGTTGTTGAAATATTGTAGTAGTACATCCATAAAAAAGTGTTCCGTAGTTAGTTCTGTAGTATATATCTATATATAGTAGTAGTAATGTAACTACATTTTAGCTACAAGTTTGTACTATGTTTATGTGTGTGTATATATATATATATATCACCTTTTTAGTGTAATAGTTTTTTTGTTATACACTTTAAAAAATGAAGTGGGGGACCGCAGAAATATTTCTAGTAAGGTATAAAATCCCCGATATTCTTCAAAAACAAATCCACTGTCCTACAGTTGACACCACAATAACTATTCACGCACAGTATCATGCCATCAAAAAAAAAAAAATTGTTTCGATTTTTGACTGCATGGCACACAGATCTGCAAACAGAAATGTGTCTGTTCATGTTGTATTAATATACACTATGTGTAACTTTAAAAATAAATTTTTTCATATTTTGCCATCATTATGAGTTAAATCAGACATATTGAGAGGCATCTGTTTGCCATACACCCATAGATAAAGATGTGAAATCTAACACACACACACAAACCCGACCTCAGTGGTCAGTCAGTTTGGACTCTCTGGGGAGCCAGAGGTGAGGAGGTAACCCGTCCCTGAGGTCAAGGGCCAAACCCTCTTAAACCGGGGTCAAACTCTTTAACACTGCGACACGCGCTGCTGTTTGCAGGAGACAAGTCTATATTCCAGGTTTTGGCCCATTCAAACAAATGCAAGTGAACTGTAGCGCAGGCATGTGCAGCAATGCTCGGACGAAATTACACGACACCATCAGGGTAACGCAGCACACTTAAATAACAGTCTACTAATAAAACATACAGAGACAGAACTGAGAACAAAAATAATCCATTTTATTTTAAATTCAACTTCACATTGATTTAATCACATGAAATTACAGGCCTGTTGTTTTTATTCCAATCGGCAAATTTGTTCACATGAGCTAAATGAGGGCAAGTGTTAATTTAGAGAACTAACAGGATTTATGCTAAATATGTGCACATACTGTACACATCCACAAAATAAATTAGATATAATACAGTGCTGATCTACAGCTCTGCACCAAACATGTTTACAACAAGGTCGGTAAATGGACAAGAGAATTGCATGGAGCATGGAAAGGCTGTGGGTGAATGCGCCACAAACACATATGTAATGGTGAAAGAAAAAAATGGATGAACGCATCGAGCATAAGGCCTATTTGCTTGACCTCCAAATTCTTACTGTCTCCTTCTGCTGGACCAGCTCAGGTTTTGGGATTTGTCCATAAATCAGATGCGTCCGACGTTCTTCCCTTCCATTCCAAAACCCAAAGAGAGAGAGAGAATGGCTCCGGCTGGGTGTTTAATTACCTGATCAAGAGAATTCTCTCTCCCTCTCTCTCTCTTTCTATTCGCAGCCTAGCCACACCGCCCTCCCCCTTGCTTTTTTAATTATCTCAGCATTGCACTCAAATCTAACACGCATGGACTGAAGGCTCTCATTTGATTCTGCACTATTCTACCGCTCCGCATTGAAACATCTCTATTTAGGACAATGTAGATGGGTCATTGTAAAATCTATGGCAAAAAAAAGAAAAGAAAAGAAAAGAAAAGAAAAAAAAAACCTCTGCCGATTAGCATGCCCGCTATCATGCCTGAAACGCTAATGAGAAAGGGGGGCCCATCTCCATTTCAGCAGAGGCAGACTGGGCTGAAGGACCTGGTGCTCTTTGCATAGACACTTCACAACACAGCGGAGGCCCGTATGGAGTGATGGAGCGAGAGGCGTGGGGGTTCCCCTCAGGGGGTCTGTCTGACCCAACAGGGCCACAAAGCAGCCCTCTCGGGCCCGGTCCAGCCCCTCTTTCAGGCCTGGGACAGCGCCTATTCCTGAGGAGCATAAAGAAAGCCTAGACGGATCGGCCACACAAAGGTACAGTAATGCAGTAATGTAATTCACTGATGCATGTATTAGCTGTAAATGGAGGTAAGTCACATTAACATATTTGAAATCCTTTAAGCACTGGGTGACCGTCGAGGGACTGAGTGCTTCACATTATCCCTGTTTGGCCCAAAAGCTTCATGTAAAGTTTGAATACACACCAAAAAACACTCCATCACAGTCAAGGGTGGGCGATATGACGATATGTTATTGCTATTAAGAGAAAAAACATATAAATATCGTCACACACATTTTCCTGAAGATATTTTGGGTGTCGTCAATACATTTGAACACTGAAAACAATTGAGATTAATTACAGAAAGCCTGTAAATAACAATACATGGACAGTAACTGTATAAACTGCAGAATTGCAAGTAGCTGATTGAATGTTAATCTATCATGCCTTTGTCAATATTTCATTACTATATATTCTGAAATATATCAAAAGAAATAAAAACAAAAGCATGTATCCATATAACAGCTTATTATAGTTTTTTTTCTGTTTTGCTTGCTGCATTTCATGCATTCCAACCTGTTTGCAAAACTCAGCGTATCATCTATTGTATTATGAAAATGTCTTCAAGTTTCACAACGTTCTATTTTTGCTGTATCGGCCACCTTTTCTGACGACTGTTCATGGATACTGACGCTTTCGATTCCTTAATTTTCAGTTATTTGATTTTCACCTCCCCCCGCTATCCTTTTCTCTGTTTTTTCTCCACGAGGGACGTTTGAAGCACGCAACCTGGGTCTAATGTCAGCAGTGCTCTGTGGTGACATTTACATCCACACAAGACATTTAAATATGTGACAAAAAAAAAAAATAGTAATAAAAAAAACACAACACTAGCTGCTCTGATTCTTTTAAATAACATTATGTCTCAGAAAAAAAGAATGATATGGCATTTGACAGAAGGAGTGTGATTCTTCTAAATGGATCATAATGGAAAATAAATGCCACTGCTGCATTTTTAAAAAAAAAAAGAAAAAGAAAAGAAATACGAATACTGTACACAAACCGGAGATGAGCACGATATCCTTCTTAAGAACACAGTGAACTACTGTCTAAAAACTCTAAAAGTTTTTCAGTCTATATAAGATTTCAATCAGTATTCACATTTCATATCTAAGGTTATTGTCATTCCTTTAGCTACCCTAACTGGTGGGCCATAAGATGATATGTTATCATTATCATGACAAATTACTTATAGAATATGCTTGCACAGATAGACTCGGTATGTCAGGAACACTGGACAGCACTGTAATTTATGTGATGCTGGGAGCAGAGGTGGAATTCACACAAAAACAAATGCTGAAGTTTACCATCTTTTTTGGTAACCCCTTCTTTCTTTCTCCTCCCACCACCACCCTCCCGCACCCCACCCCTCTTCCCCAGGGCACAACAGCTGGGAGATGTGGCACACATTTCAGATCATGTTTGATTAATAAAAGATGTAACTGAAGTGTAATCCTGTTCTGTTCCAAATGGTGAGAAAAAAAATATCTTGTCATTAAAAATAAAGTGTGACATTCCAAAATAAGTGTGTTTGATTGATTATGCAACGGCTGGGCTCTAGTAGTTTTTCATTGTCTTTATCTATACTGCAGGGCCAGGGACTTAGAACAAAGGAGATGGCACCAAGGAGAGATCACATGGATAAAGGAGCAGCGAAAAAAAAAAAATGTGTGTGAAAGTTGACAGTGTGCTCCCCGACCTAGATACAACATTTCATCTAAAAATAAAACCCACGGCAAAGAGCCTAATGAAAAGAATAGACGAGAGTGACGCACTGTAAGATGTGGAGGTGGGAGTGGGATGCTGTTAGTAGAGAAATGTGGTGTACTGTACACAGCCTCCTTTAGGATTACGGTGTTCAGCCACGGCGCTCATTCTAATGGATTAGGATGTGTTGATATTTTATGAATTATGACTTTGTACAGTCTCTCCAAGCCTCTTCAACATTTATTATAATTGTGATCAATGGCACAACTCCCAGAAGTGCAGGCAGGCCAGTCTGCTACTCACCACCTTTAGTGCCCCCGTTAAAGCCTATGGCAGTTAAATCCCTTAACTACTTCACTGGACTTTATTTTGCATCTTTCACAACATTACACCCATGACTCATCGGCCCACATAGTATTTTTTTCTCTGAGGTCTATTCATGACATTTGTGTGATTTTGTGTAGCAATAACTGTTATAATTCATTTCTACTCACTTTTACCTTCTTTTTTATTTTGTTATTCCTGAAATCAAAATGAACCTTGTTAGGTTATGTCCTTGGTTCTAAGTATTAAAAATAATTCATTGTGTCATTTAAAAGATAAAAATCTTGTTTTTTCTGTCATCGTGCATGACAATTTACTGACCTCTAAAATATCTTCTGTATTTGGGTGATATCAACATGCACTAGTGAGCGGGGGAAAATATTGATAATAATAATAATAATAATAATAATAATAATAATAATAATAATAATAATATAATGTTTCATCTCGCTATCTACCATCCCAGCTGTAATTAGTCATACGTACGTATGAAGAAGAAAGAATGATGAGTTTTTTTAAACACTCACTCTAAAGGGATATTATTCCACTATTTCAAAATTCCTGCATACTTAAATGATTAAGAATGTCATTCAGGGACTGAGTTTTGATGCGAAATGTTCCATTCTTGAGAAATTTACAGAAGCAGAATTGTACAAAGTGGTGGTGATGGGAACCAAACGTCTGAAAGTTCCCTGTAAAAGCTCCTCTAAATAAGGTCATTACGTGATTTTTTTTATGAATACGCTGCTCAGGGCTTGAGACATTGTTTTCCAATAGTTCTGAGATAGTTTGGGCTAAAACCTATTTCTAATTTCATTCATTGTTCAGAGGTACATGCAGAATGTTGTAACACAACATATATTTTTTCAGATTTACTACTTTTACTATTATAGATATAAAAACACATATAGGTCCTCGGGTGGTTTTGGATTAATTAATAAGGACATCTTATAACACATACATACACAGTTTCCTACCTGACGGTATGAAATACATAAGAAAAAGAGTTCTCGGCTCCAAAGCTCATGGTCCAGCCAAAC
Source organism: Alestes dentex (assembly GCA_037576975.1). Taxonomy (NCBI): domain Eukaryota; kingdom Metazoa; phylum Chordata; class Actinopteri; order Characiformes; family Alestidae; genus Alestes; species Alestes dentex. Next base: position 9,328,215 of record JBBIGA010000040.1, read on the forward strand.
CTGCTCGCAGCATTCTTACACCAGACCTGGCACACATTATTACCACTTTTATTAAATAAAGTGGCTCTGTTTGTGTCCATTACGACCCCTTTATCCTTTCACAACCATAAAAAAGTCAGTAAATTTCTCTACATTAACAATTTCAGATCAAACCACTATGAACAACCGTATTTACATCTTAACCAATGAACAATGCAGAAATGTTGAATTCCTTTCAAACAGGCTGTTATCATGCCTTCAAGAATGATCTGTGCAAATGATCTCTGTTCTAGTCGGATGTCACATACTGTGCCTTAATCAAAACCAGTCCAGGCTGCAACAGTTCTTATAACTGCTATAAGCTGAAAAGGCACATATACGTCAATGCATTGGTATATTTTTGATGTCATAAAAACAAATAGTCCAAACAAGCTGTTTTTTGTAACTTGACACTCCACTGTGTACCTGTATATATATGTGT
>JBBIGA010000040.1:9331338-9355068 GCA_037576975.1 Alestes dentex
TGAGGAAAAGTATAAAAACACTGCTGTAATCAACACTCTCCTCTCGCAATGAGACCAGTTGGATGGTGAAACACTACCAGAAGTCCACCAAAGGTAATTATTGCCATTTTGTTTAAGTGCGAAGAAGAAATTTGTTTTCTTTGAATTATTCAAGTTCTGTAATCACTGCATCATTTCTCTTATTTTGATGTATTATCATTTCCTTTAAAATAATGCTTTGAAGAAGAATATTTTCATTTAGAAATCAGGAGAAACATTGTAAGCAGTGTGTGTGTGTGTGTGTGTGTATGTGTGTATATATATGTGTGTATGTATAAAATCAGGAAACAGATCTAAACTGAAAGGAGATCTAGATATACAATAGTCATCAGACGAGTAGAACCATAAGTGTTTGAGCTGGACCACCTCCAGGTCTAGGATTGAAGAACACTGCTAAGACACATGGCACTAGACATGTGGGGGTTTTAATAAAGGCAAACAAATATTAAGCTGCTGCGACATTTAACAGCTCTTCTTGTCCTCCCTCACTGCACACATTTAGATTTGAGCCATCAAATAGCACCTTTTCACTGCAGCTGTCTGGACTGGGACTGTCAACAGAATCACATCAGAATCACTATAATAATGCCTCCATCCCCAACTGTGCTTCATTATTAATAAAAACACCCTGAATGAGAGTAAAAGTGGTGAAAACTAAACCGCCCTCCATCCACACCGGTAGGAAAACGTCACATGCGTTCACAGCCTTCTTCCTCAGGGGTCCTGAGCTGGTGAAAATGCAGTCCAAAGATTTGCCTGTATGCTGCTAACGTAAAAAATATAAAGAATTCCACCATTTAGATAGATACCTTCTTTCTTTCCACTTTTATCGTATTATAATATTTATGCACATGCATTGGGTCGTTTTGGAAGAATAAATTTGAATCTTTTTGATCAAAGAGAGGCAGGCATTCGTGTTGGAAGCTTACAATCAGGAATCCCAGCGTGACCTCTACTGCAGTTGAAAACAGAGAGTGGGGAAAACAGGGTGGACACAGGGATGTGAAGTTGGGTTCAGACTGTCCTCCTGACCCTTTACTCTGTAATAACAGCAGCACCAAGCAGGCATATGTGCTCCGTGCTGTCATTTTTCCTGCCCGGGGTGTTCAGTGTGAGAGTCTGTGCTGAGCCTGCAGCAACATGGTGAGTACAGGAGGCTAATGCTAACAGCAAACATCTCAGGCTGCTCTCACAATCCACAGCTTTACACACACACACACACACACACCACAGTGCCCTGCTTGCACATCTGTTCTTTCTCATTTATGCACACATTGGTGAAGCTGTGAACCCTGTGTTGTCCCTGCTTTGCAGTCAGGTTAGCTTTAGCTGCTGCTCTTTGCCTAAAAGAAGCTTTCACTGAACATTCTGATTTACAGCCTGAAACACAGTAGATCAACCGTGAAATATCTTGTTTCTGAAGTCTACTTCATTATTTCTGAAACACCAGAGGCTTAAGGAACTGCTGGCACTCAGATTTCTGTGATAGCATCATAGATCCTTAAGAAGCATGACCACGTTAGGAATAAAGTAGCAGAATATGTCAATTTAAATTTCCCTGTGATGTTTTGGGGCTGAAAGTGATCAAGTATGGGTCGATATTGTCTATAAGTCTTGTCTAATAAGAAAGGTGTGCAGTCTTAGCTGCCACTCCAGGCACACCTGTGCATGACATTGGCAGCTCAGGTGCAGGTGTGAGTGTTCACATCAGAGGCTGCTTCTGACCTCAAGATGCCCTCAAGATTGGAGGCACAGTGTTCACAATATGCCTTTAGATACCAAACATATGGTAAGACCTGGGTGTATATTTGAGACTGTATAATCCTGGAAAATGGCAAAAATCCATTTACAAAAGTGGATTTTATGGTTATACCTATAATTCTAATAAACAGAATCCTGTATGATGATGATTTTCTTTACCTGTTGGATAGTTTTTGCCATAATCTGTTGACACCTTCATAGCCTGAGATCAGATGTATCAGTTCATTGCGAACTTTGAACTCTTCTGTTTCATAGATCGTGGTAGAATCATTAGTCTTTGCCCATGTTGCTGCATTCAGGATTTTTCATACATCTTTGTAAGGTAAAAATGATTCCTGTGTGCTTTAAATTCGATACACTTATAGCTGTCTTTGGCTACACAGTCATGATTGTATCCTTTCAGACTGTCGAGAGGCTGATATACGCAAGTAAGAATGCATTCAGGTGACGGTTGGGATATAAAGCATAATGCCTAGTTGTGTTCAGGGACAATACACTATGTCAAGTGACATTAGCCCACTTGCTACCTTTAAATGCAACTAGATCTCACATATCGATAGGAGTGTTTTGACTGTCTACACCATTATTTTATTATGCATGCAGTCATTAACCACCTCTGATGTCATGCATCAGGTTGTGGTTGATGTCATGGCCAAAGATGAAACTTGGTCTGAGCAGTTTTTCTCTGTTTCTCTCTATTTTTAATTGTTGCTGTCGGTTTCATTTAACATAGAGAACTAAGGTATTTTTCAAAACTCTTCATTTTTCCCATAGTGATGGAATGGAAGGTCTCCAGATGGTCTAAAGATGAGGTTTCAGAGGTCGTACATGTCTACCTGCCCCTACAACATACAGACATATGATGTAGCTATTGTATAGCACAATATCATGAGATGTCATTGGATCGTATTGTATTTAGTGTCTGATTGTGGGTAGTCTTGTTAACTTGGGCTGACATATTAGTTCAAGATGAACGCTTTGACACAGATTTTGTTGAATGTTTATATGCTGATTAGAAACAGATCAGGCAAACTCCACATGTGTTCATGTCATATTTTACCTGCTAGTGAATGTTGTGAATTGTTACACATCTGCGGAATACCTTGAGGTGCAAATATGTCATACAGTTTTGTCCCTTTAACAAATCTGCCTTCAGTTGTTTGCCAAGTTTTCAAGACCGCTAAGTGACTTTACGAAGTGGTTTTGTAATCTGATAACATCTAGTTCAGTTTAAAAATGACATTGTGTATTTCTAAAATAATAAATATTATTATTGAATATTTATATTCATAACATTTTTAAAGTTTGCATACCCCTGGTCAAATGACATATTTTGTTGATTTTTCCTCTTGTTGATTTACTTAAATATGTGTTGTTTTTTTTTAGCTTCTATTTATTTATTAAATTAAACACATTGGGGAAAATTCGCAAGTCATATTAAATATGCCTGCATACACACCACGTTTTATGTTTTATTAATTTTTTTCCAATATGTTAACATTCAGCAAATAAACAGCAGTTGTGCAGGAGTGCACATTTAGTACTTTCATTTAGAAGTTTCATTTGGTTATGGGTGTGTACACTTTTGCACACATCTGTAAATTCTAGAGTAAACTACACTACAGTGTGTTTTACACTGGAGACAGTGATGGAGAAACGCTTTAGCCTGCATTAGTGTAAACTGCTTCCCCCAGCAGGTCTAAAGAGCAGTTAACTGTTTATATATGGGGGACAGCATTGTGTTGCAGTAAACATACTGTGTCTGGAAAGTCAGGGTCCTCAAATGCTAGCTAGTCCTGGAAGACCACAACACTGCTCGGTTCAGGGCTAAATGACTTGTTGATTAAATGCATCAGCTACGTTTAAGTTAACTTTTTTATAAAAAAAAAATGTATTAAGTCTTAGTAATACTGCAGTGTTTTGATTAATAAATGTTCACAATTATTTGTGTTATTATTGCAGTTTGATTCATACCATATATAAACTGATGCAGAGTGGACACAAGGCAGATCTGAGTGTGTATTTGTGTGTTATAACACGTTAGGGCAGTCAATACCCTTGAGCTGATTGTTGATAATATTGTGAATCACTGATAGTTGTCCTCTGTTGTAACTGTTAATCAAGTTGGGTGGTTTGAAATGTCAGAAATCACACGTTAAAAAAGCATGGCTTTAAATTACACAAAAGTGATCATATTCGTCTCCTGACTTGTTTTTATTCTCCATTGTATATCCATGCCCTGAATAAGGGTTGCCTGGTTCCAGAACGGCATACCTGCTGTTGTTATTAATAGCATAATTATTATTAATAACAACAGCAATAATAATAATCTACAGTAATTGTAGTTTTGAACAAATTTAACTGTTTATTAAATTTAAAGTTCTTATGAACAAACTGTAACTCACATGTATTCCCATTAACACTGATGAGCCACTTTATTAGTTACATTTACCTTTTAATTTACACTACACTCACTGCCCAGACCTGGTGTGATGCCTTAGCCACAGTGATTGTTGTGTGTAACCTTTTGCACTTTTTGACCATTTCTGCTTTGCAATATTATGTAATAATATTTGTTTGTCTGAGAGAAATGTAGAGCAGCACGTTGTGAGAGTGCTCTTGAATGACAAGGATCCCAACCTTTCACGCTCAGACCCATCTTTTTACACAAGTCGCTGACACTGTGATCTCCTTTGGCCCAGGCCTAATTTGTGAAGAAGGGCCTGGCGATTGAGCTCTTGGACCTGCTGCTTATCTGCACCGGCCCCCCTCGGACCTCATTTGGCCCCTGTGTATTTTGGGTCAGTGCTACTGAGGGCAGATAGTGTCCCCATGCTGCTTCAATTTTCCCCTCTGGAACTAGCCCCTTACAGGCCTCTTGGAGTCCCTTATAGTAATGAGTCAGGCCCACCCCACCCATTTACCTCCAAGTGAGCGTATGTGTGGGCATCAGAGACCCATATGTTCTCTGACACACATTCTGTAGAAATTTCTTGTACTTCTAGACTGATGGAGCACACTTCTGACAGTTTTTAGAAAGGTAAAAATAAATTGCTCCACAAATGGTGCCACTAGCACCTCACGGACACTCAAATGGTTATGAGCTTTTGGTTTACAAATGTGTTCCCAGCTACATTTTCGAAGAACGGTGAAACGTGGCATTCCTGCTGCTTTGACAAGCCAGCACTCTGCCGTACAAAAATATACTGGTAACCAAATTGTCAAGGAAAGTGACTTCAGCAATTATAATCAACCATCACAGTGAGTGTGGTTTTGTTCTCCATCAGCTAGCTGTAGATATAGGACAAAAATATTGAACGTACATGTCTGTGGATGCTTATACATAAATATTTATACGGACTAAAACCACCTGGATTACCATTAAGCACAAATATATCGTTATCTGTAAGGTTACAAATCTCACCAAATGAATATGGTTAAAATGTGTGCTGTACCCAAAAAAAGCATGGTATATTTTTTCCAGAAAATGTATTAATTGTCTTGCTATTTTAAATTGAAGTGCTGTTCATAAAGAGCCAACTTACCATTATGGTACTGTATGATGTATAGTTGCAAAGCCAGAAATCTCTAATCCAGACCATTGATTCAGGTACTTGTTCCATAGTTGTGACTGATTTACGGATTAACAGGACAGTTGTGATGGTTAGTATAACAGATACTGTAAATGAGCCATTCATAAGAGCTACAGTTTTAAATGTTTCTGTAAGTGTTTTTATCAGTCAAGGTAGGCACAATTAATTTGCATGTTTACTTGTCTCTGCTGAGGGACGAATCTGTGACTCTTCATGGTTCCCTGCCTGTTCTTAGAATGGCCTTTGACTCCTGGACATGTCAATGCAAGCAGGACTCTTAGTAGAATAAAGCTTCTTTTCTTCTGTGTAAATAAAGTAAAGTGGCCCCTTACTGCCATGAGTGGACACACCACACCACACAGTGTAAACAATGTGAAATTCTTTGTCTGCATTTAACCCATTCGCCAAGTGAAGCAGGGGCTGCCACCAACGAAGGGCACCTGGGGAGCAGTGTGTGCGGATGCTACCTTTCTCAAAGATGTTCCCTCAGTGATGATACTAGTAGTTGGGATTCAAATCCACAACCTTCTGATTACAGGAGCAACACCCTTACCCTATGACTTTCTTGTTCATAGAATGGTAATTCTTTGCAGTTCTTTGCAATCAACCGTTATAGGGCGACTAGACTGCAGTACTGATTGCTGCACATGTTGAAAATAAGCCAGTTTTACGGACAAAGACTTTACCAGTGATCATTAACTATGCTTTCATTAAACAATTATTGGGGGCAGCTGTTTGCCTGGTTGTTAGGGAGTTGCCCCTGTATGTGGAAGGCCATGGGTTCGATTCCCAGGACTTCCAATAGTACCACTAAGGTAACCTTGAGCAAGGTACCATCCCCACACACAGCTCCCTGAATGCTGCATCGCTGGCTGCCCACTGCTTCACTTGGTGAATGGGTTAAACCCAGGACACATTTCATACTGTTCACACTGACTGCTGTGCTGTGTTCACATGTGACAAATGGTTCACGTTCACTGTTGGCAATCATAAAACCAGCCCAGGACTCCAGTGATCAAATCAGCCTGTTCATTACATAGACCTCACTTCACTAACCCCCATTTATAATTAAACAAGTTAATTTATTTTGGTTGAAAGACATAAGGAACAGGTAGATCAGTGCCCTCATCTAACTGTAGGGCATTAGATTTGTCATGGGCATTCGCATGACCTCAACTGCCCGTGCCTTCATTGATGATTTCCTCTTCCACTAGACCAGAGTAGCTTGCGAGCCATGTTGGCATGAAATCCCTGTGATTTCTGAAGTGGCTAGCCTAGCACACAGCAATTTGCAGAGATCAGAGGTAATTTGAATGCTGGTTCCTGTCTCTCCATCAAGTACAGGACACCGGCTGCGCCTCACTGGCGTGGATGGTAAGATTGCCCAGCAATGGCGGCAGTCCTCCCAACACTAGCAGAAGTAGTCTGATGCTGGATTGAAACGGTGGTTATGGTTTTTGCTACTTGACTGTGGAACTTGAGAATATTTGCAACATGTCTGTTTTTCCACCTGAAATTGCTGCCTTTCCTCTTTGCTCAGCAGGCCATCTGAAATGCAAGAATTTTCATTTTGCACTATAGAACACAGGCTAACGATTCCATCTTCAGCTTGTTTTTTGTTTCTTGGCATGTAACTGTAAAGGACGTTTAAAAAAAAAAAAAAAAAAAAATCTCAAGTGTTTACAGTGATCGACAGACTGATTATAACTCACCCCTCTCTATTCACATGGATGCAGTTTCCTCCCGTTTAAATCACTGGGTGTAGGTTTAATGACCTTTATCCCAAATTGTCTCAAATGTTTAACCTGTCCTTTTTTTTTGTTGAAAAAATGTTATCAGCCTACTTATTTTTTTTTCTCTACACATATGCCTTGTTCCCCCTAGGGTGTGATCAGCGTGCAGCTGGTGGTTACCATGGTAATGGCTTGCGTGATTCAGAAGATCATACCGCACTACTCCTTCGCAAGATGGCTCCTTTGCAGTGGCAGGTAATGAGGAAGCGCTTTGGGTCCCATTGTGCAGCTCAAGTGACCCTTGCATTGCTCCGACTAACTCTCGTATCTCAGCACTTTATTTCAAAGGCAGGTTCTTCAGGAATCAGCATGATCTACTTTTGTTGAGTCCCTTGCTTTCATTGTTAGTTTTAAGGGCCTACCAAAGATGCATCATTATGGCTCATCAGTAAACCAAAAGGCAGCATCAAAAAGTGGAATAACCCATGAGGACCACCATGAGCCACGCCCGCTCTCCCCTAATTAGCACCATATGTGTTTAGAGTAAACAGCTCCTAGGAATGGGCTCAATAATTCATCAGTACTTGTTTTTGGCTGTGAAAGTTTTTTTTTTTTTTTTTTTTTTTTCCCCTGGACCAAGAGCAGGAGTTGGAAGTTTTGCCCCGGAGAGTTCCATAATTAACTTTCCATTAATGAATAAATAAACATAAAAAAAAAAACAACCGAAACCAGCACAGCCCTCTTAGGGCTTGCGACAAGATGCTTTCCAAACAAAGTTGAAGAGGTTGTGCTAAATATTTGTCTTCTGATGCTGCAAATAAGATTAGCTCATTTGCTCATTTCACATCAGTACTCTTTTTCTTACCCTCTTTGTATCGCTTTGCATGTGTCAGCCTGCGCTGGTACCAACATCCCACGGAAGATGAGTTGAGGAGCCTGGCTGGGAAGCACCAGAAAGGAGGGAAGAACAAGAAGGACAGGTTTGAAAGGTTTGGTTTCTGTTTGACTTCTTTTAGCCATTGAACTGTTAATTAAACTGCCTGTTGTCAGCTTGGTATTTCTCAGTCAGCCTTTCTGAACTATGCCTTGCTCTTGCTATATTCATGTATATGTGTGCACTATATCTTGACAAGCCTTTCTGATATTGTAAAAAACTGCTTCATGAAAACGAGCCACCCACCAATTACAAATGACAATTGTTAACCATTCTAAAACATATCCACTGTTGTGGATATATTTTAAGGCTTATTGGAACAATGTCAGTATGTAGCCGTATAATCCCAACATTATATTTTGTCCATATTGTGCATAGCAGGCTGGCTGGCAATAAATGAAATCTTCCATTGGTTTCACAGTGCAGCAGTACCTGCTGATTGCTAGTCTTAGATTGTCGATGACTGTCTTCCTTCTGTCTGTCTGAGGATGTACACTGTAGATCAAGTGTGTTACACAACTAATCCCTTAAAAAGATGAGGCTGCATTGTGGGGTTTTTTTTTTTGTTTCTTTTCCAATCTTTTTATGTCCACCTCCTGTTTTCATGCAAAAGCCCTTCACCGCTCTTTGGAGAGCTCCTGAGCCATTTTCTCTAGCAGGTACCCTGAGATCAAACGAAAGGAGTCTGCGATTCCTACAGTGCCATTGTACTTGCGCCATGTTGAGGCCTAGAAGAATCTTTGGGACAGCTGGCCTGTAGCCATGGGGTAGAAGGCTCAAACACAGGCCCCTGTTGATCCTTAAGGCCTGTGTACCCACCCCTTCCCCTTCCAGTACCCCATTCTTTCCAGCAAACTCAACATTTATCCCTGCACCCAGCCGTTCTCGCAAACAGCATTAGCACTGGGGATTGGGGTGCGGGGGGGCTTTGATTTGAGCCGTTGTACATAGACCGTTTTTTGAAAGCATGGAAGACCCTAATCCTTGGTGAAACATTGCAAACACAGACGCTCTAGTTCAAGACCAGGCCAGTCTCAGCAAATCTGTCTCTTATCTTTTGGGCCTAAGAGCGCACCAATCAAACATTTCATATTTGACTTCTTTATCTGCGCTAGGAAACTAGCATTACTAAATAAGCCAGTAATGTCTTTTCTACCCTTGAGGGAGGAGTGTTTGATTTTATTATTTTCAGATGGTCTGTTTTTCACTTCTCCATTCCTTGTCGTTTTATTCATTTCAGCTTGTAATTGACAAGAATTTTTGGATTTAAGGTATTTCCTTGGCTATCACCCCCGCTACATCCCCTAGCAACTCTGTTACGTGAAACAGAAATTGTTTCTACTCCACATTGCTAGATGGTGTTCAGCCCCTTGTAAAAAAAAAAAAAATCCACCATCATGTGAGTATACCAGAACCTGTTTCATGACAAAAAGGAAAGCTATATAGTGCTCAGTATAAGTAATTGGATTTTGTCAAGCTGTTATGTCTTGATATGACCCACATTACAAACCTGGAGCCCAGTTTGCCTCGTAGGTGTCCCAATTCAGAGAGGAATGACCTGAGTTTTGGAAATGTGATGTATTTCTCTGTTTTGAAATGAGCTTCCTTTGTCATGTACAGCTGGTTTGGATTCAGGCCAACTGCCGTAATAGTGAAGTTGCATGAAATTACATCACACGGAACTAATTGCTGCAATCTAAGTGTCACGAATGGTGCTTTAGCTCAGAATGGATTTCTTTTTGTTTTTTTTTATTTATTTATTTTTTATTTTTGCTCTTTTAGGAAATATAATGGGCACATAGACAACAAACCGCTGACCATTCCCAAGGACATTGACCTTCAGCTGGAAACAAAATGTATTGCAGAAGTAGACACACTAGGTATATCCACTCCCATCAACTCTACATCATTAGAAACCTGTCTTTCTTATGTCTTCCCAACTGCACTCTGCTCTGAAGATCTCATCAGTCTTTCGTTCCTGCTAGCTCTGCACTACTTCCCAGAGTTTCAGTGGCTGGTGGACTTCACTGTGGCCGCGACAGCAGTGTACCTCATCACCGAGCTGTATTTCTGCTTGGCTGAGCCGAGTGGAGAGATGAACATCAGTGTCGTCTGGAGTCTGCTTGTGCTGGCCTTTGTCATGTATCCTTCATAACGCCAGTGTCAGACAATAGCAGAACAAAAAGAAATGTGTTGAATCTGGAGGTGAGAACAACATATAATATTAGACATACAGTGGAGTTAGATTTTCACATGAATTGGTCACCAAAGCATTCAAGAGCAGATAAATTGGACAATGAGGAGAGTAGATACACGGTAGGTGCACCTATACATACGCCATATGGACAAAAGTATTGGGACACACTTGTTTTTCAGAGTTTGGGCTAGGTCCCTTACTTCCAGTGAATGTCAATCTTAATGCTTCAGCAGACCAAGACATTTTGAACAACACCATGCTTCCAACTTTGTGGACACAGTTTGGCCCTTTTCTATTCCAGCATGACTGTGCTCCAGTGCACAAAGCAAGCTCCATAAAGACATGGCTGGATGAGTTCGGTGTGGAAGAACCTGACTGGCCCACACAGAGCCCTGACCTCAACCTATCTAACACTGAAAAGGAGATTGTGAGCCAGGCCTTCTCGTCCAACATCAGTGTCTGACCTCATAAACGCTGTACAGAATGAATGGTCACAAATTCCCGCAGTCACACTCCAGAATCTTTTTGAAAGCCTTCCAAAAAGAGTGGAAGCTGTTACAGCTGCAAAGGGGGGACCAACTCCATATAAACGTTTATGTATTTTGAATGCAATGTCATTAAAGTCCCTGTTGGTGTAATGGTCAGGCATCCCAATACTTTTGCCCATATAGTGTCAATGATATAATGCCTGCAAATGTTTGCCCTAATTTGGCTTTCATTTACTACTACTGAACATTTGATTAAAATTGATTTTGTTAAAATGAAGACATTTTAGCTGAATACCGAATGATGGAAGAAAGTTGTAGATGATTTCAGAATGACTGAGAAAGCTGTAGAACACTGAGGATGCAGTTCCAGTGAAATTAACATTCAGAATTTGACACCCATGTAAGCTGTACGTGCATAAGGTGTGTTATACCTACCTCAGTGTTTCATCGTCAGCTTTTTTTCAGGCGACTAATCCCTGGAATTGGCTGTTGTAAACAGTCTGGTTTACTGGCGTTTCAGCAATGCCCCTTGTTTTTAATTTGACTGAGCATCTGGTGGTGCTCAGCACTAAACACAGTGACATTATTTCTGATTCGTACGTAAGATTGTTATATTGTCTAAACGCTTTTGGACCTGTGGCATTGGGGGATTGGGTACTACTTTACAATAAGACTACCCTTACAAAGGGTTTATAAGTGATTTTAAAATCAGGTTGTTAGTTATTGTCAAGTGTTACTGTGGATTGTATACTGTGGCTGTGATTCCTACATGGTTTGACCAATATAGAAGTTATAGCTATTTTGTTGTTTCATATTCAAAGTGTTAGAATGCAGAGATAAACAAAGTGTCACTGTCTAGTTACATTCAGACTGCATCATATGTACTTAGAGCCCAGACAGACCTCTCAGAGAAAGCTTTTAATATGTGACACCCTTGCTATATGCATGTTTAAAAGCAGCCTCCTTTGTTGAGGAGCTCCGTTTTTGCACTCTAGAAGCAGTTGGGTGAAATGTGGGCCTTGGCCGCGATGTGTTGCAAGGCACCCAAGTCAGCACCTGTTGCCTCTTACCCGCTACTTTTCTTCCTCGCTGGCCGTTAAATCACACACATTAACCCCAGCACAGTCCACAAGGATCAATCTCTCCCTGGCTATATGCATTGCCCCTCACCCACTCACCGCCTGCTACTGAAGATTGGACACCCAATTTTCATGGCCCACCAGACTGATTTGCCTGGGAAAAAGGACAGAGGGAATGGGGAAAGAGGGAGGCTGGCTGGTGGGATGATGAAGATGATGAGGATGATGATAGGCCTGTGCGAGTGCAAATGGATGGACGTGGTCAGGAAGGAGCCATTTTTTCTGGGTTTGCTCCAGAGCGAATGTGATGGAGAAATGACCTTGTCAAAGCGATGGTCACCGAGACATTTCCTTAGATGGCCTTCTGCAGTCCTCCGTGATTTTGCACTATGCAACCACATGATTGACCCTGGACAGGTGTAATCAACTGTGCTAGATTCTGGCACACTGGCCTTATGAGAAGTCACATCTGGGCATCTCCCCACTGATAATAGGCTTTATCTTGTCTTTCACTTTTAAAAAGAGGATGAATACATTTGCATCTCGGGTCTCTTGGTTCTAAGAACGTCGTTTTGGGACTTTCGCTCGATGTGGCTTGTTTTTGTGCGTGCAACTGAATTACCATTGCAGTGTCTCTAATAGGGAATCCAAAAGATAAGCTTTTTTGGGGCGATATTGTAAAATGGAGCTGCTTTAGACATACTGAATCTCCAGAAAGGACTAGAATTCTGCATAAGTATCAGGGGTAGTCGACTAGATGGATTCCCTGAAAGCACTGCTGCTGGACCCAATCAAGGCTACTGCTCTTCTCAGGGGGTTACATATCCCTTTGAGCCCATATTAATGTAGGATCAAAAAGTTTGGAGCCTCAAGTGGAGCTTTGGATTTGTAGGATTCAACAGGTATTACCCTGTATCAGTTAGCACTTACTTTCTCAGCGGTAGGTTATCTCAGATTTAGATCTTGCACAGTAAGAAAATCTCTTATTGCCCAGATGGGCCCCCGAGCACAAAGGACAGCAAGAGAAATCAGCATAAAGTCACCAGAACAAAACCTTGTATCTCCTCATATCTAAATGTAACAAAATACAAGATTTTGTTCTGATGGCAGTGATGAGCACTAATCAATGTTAGAACTAGCCTGAAAAAAAAAAAAATGGAGACCCACCTTGTCCTAAGCACTGTTTTTGAAGTTCTTCCTTTGTTTTGTGCGAGAATATACTGGCTTTCCTAAACTCCATTCTCTCAGAAAGATCCTCTTCTCCCTCACGGCTCATTACTTTAAGCTGGAGGAAGGTGGGGAGCGCTCTCTCTGCATCACCTTTGCCTTCTTCTTCTTTGTCAAAGCCATGGCCATCCTGATTGTCACTGAGAACTACCTGGAGTTTGGACTTGAAACAGGTACCCCCATTTTGTGCATGGCCAGCTTACTATGCCATAAACTCAGGACATAATTTAACTTGGGTGTCACCTTGATTAGACGTTTGTATTGGATCGGATTTGGTCTTCTTTGAGGCCCCATGTTTTGGTCTCAAACTTTTAGTTGTTCACATCAGAGGGTTTGAACTGATGAGACCAGACTATATCCATACATGGTTCCTGACCAGGACATTTTATTTTACCAGTAATTCCCAGTCTTGGTTCTACATGGTATGTTTTAGTGTTTCTCCTGCTCTAAACACACTCAGTGTAATTCATTAAAGCTTGTTAATAGGCTGATTAGTTTAGTTAGCTGTATTGGTAGTCGGAGTAGGGTTAAGAAAACTTTTACATGAATGTAGAATATGCTAAACGCCTGTACTATTTTTGGGAAACAAAATGACTATCATTCCTTACACATAAGCATTTTTGTTCCAGTATTTAGGAAGAGGCAATTTTCACAAATTGTCTTTGTTTGCAGGTTTTGCAAATTTCTCTGAAAGTGCTGTGCAGTTTCTGGAGAACCAAGGCCTCGAATCTCAGTAAGTGGTGTGTGTGTGTGTGTGTGTGCGTGTGCGCGCGCGCATGTGTGTGTCTGTAATCCTACTGTGAACAAGCTTTGCTTTCTGTCTGTTTCTCTCCAGGGGCCCTATATCCAAACTGACCTTTAAGCTGATTCTGGCTCTGCTCTGCTCTCTGATTGGAGCATTCCTCACCTTCCCTGGTCTGCGATTGGCCCAGATGCATCTTGATGCTCTCACACTTAACACTGGCAAAGTCACGCAGTGAGTGCCTTCACAAACCATCAAATCAGTGAACTGTTATCCATTGCAAGTTCACTTTGATTTAAAAGGTTTTTTTTTTATTAAGTCAGTGGTGTCATTTTAAGTGTTAATCCTTCAATATACTCGCATAAGATGACTAGGCAGTATATTGTTTGTTTGTTTCTGATACCTATAATCTTATTAAGCTGTGATATGCAAGTGATGCTTCTAATCTAATTTTTTTATTGTGATTTGTGAGCATCCTGACCAGTCACTGTTCCAGTCTTTAACTATGTCACATTGCAAATGACCCAGTTTCTAATACACAGCAAACATGATCACAATCAGTACATGTAACATACACATTCTTGCCTTATATCTCTCATTGTCTTTTTATTGAGCTCCATTGACCATATATGTGCACTTTATAGTTTATCTGTTTCTCTGCACAGTGTCATTGCTGTGCTAAAAATCATCCTGCTCATACGTGGTCCTGTGAGAGTCCAGTCCATTCAAGAATATTGAAAAGGGGGCTGGGAAATGATGCAGAGAAGATGGACCACAGTCTGTAATTACAAACAAAAAGGGCACATATATGGTCAGTGGAGCTCAGTAAAGATGGTTAGCTGAACAGTGATAAAGTGCACAATGTGTGTTGATGTTAGGTAGATGTACTTAATAAAGTAGTTCTTTTAGTTTATATAATCATTATACTGGTATTTTGTTCAAAGCATGCAGCCCCATTAGTTCATATATACCTTACCACCACTAGATTCCATTTTCCTGGCCACTGTTTGATCCGTTTGTTCAAGTGGCTCGTCTTGTAGCAGCAAAAATGACCTGGTCACTGTAACCACATTAGCATTTGCACATAATTCTCCACAGGCCAGTAGCACATGACCTCCGCCTCATATAGTCGGCAAATGAGTATTATTACAGATGGACCTAGTCTCCGTTTCAGCCTGCGCCAGGCTCTGGGGCGTATGGGTTCCGATGAGGGGTCAGGAGCTGCACACTCCCCCCAGCTAATCCACTTCAGTGTGGCCGACTCTCCAGACCTGCTCCTATTTCACTCCACAGATTATAGTTACCCCTTTCTCTAGCCTGGATTACCCCCAACCTATCCCCTGTCCTTTTTAAATCCACCATTTCTACCACCCTTCTTGGCCTAAGCCTGAGCTTGAGCCACTCACAGACTGTTCCACACTAGGGACTATTTTTATAACATAAGTGCCCCAAGGCTCTTGGCAGTTTATGTGAGAGTATGAGTATGTGTATATGTTTGATGTATCTCTTTTTTTTTTTTTTTTTCATTGTCATTCTGCAGGAGTTTGCTGCATATCAACTTCTTGGCCCCACTTATAATGGTTCTGTTGTGGGTGAAACCCATAACCAAGGATTACATAATGAATCCCACTCTAGGCAAAGAAAGTGTGCCTTTGTAAGTTTTGTTATGCTTTGATTATCAAGAAGTTGTGCGTTTGCTTGTGAGTGTATACTGTTTACACTCTTCAGATCATGGGAACAAATGATAGAAAACCAGTGAAGATCATTTGAATGATCTGGTAATATATGGTTACGTTTAGCTGTAGACATTGCAGCAATATATACGGTTGTATGCAAGAGTTTGGGTGTCCATAGTCAATTTGTGTGTCTAACATATAATATATATAATAACATCAAATAAATAAATAAATAAATAAAACATTTACTTGCAGTGTGGATTTGAACCGGCACCTGTTCTGATTCTCATCTTCAGTGTCCCTCACTCTACCAGTGTTAACCTGCTCTTACCATGCCATTTATGGTTAAGGATGGCTGATTATTTTTAACTAAGCCATGACAAACAATGACACACGTCTTTTTTTTTTATAACTGACCTAATGGTCTGTGCAGTATTTGTAATATTGAATATTTTAATTTTTTACTGTTAGAATACCGAATGATTCAATTATGATGATGAGACAACTTTGTCAGAGCAAGTCTGAAATGGCCGGTCTTGTGGGATGATCCAGGTATACATTGGTTAATAGCTACCAAAACTGGTCCAAGGACTACGATAGGATCATGAACACCAAAGGTTCACTGATGTGTGTGGAGAGCAAAGACTAGCCCAGTTCCACTGAAGAGCTACTGCATTTTGGCTAAGAAAGAAAAGTGTCAGAACATACAGTGCTCTTGCAGCCTATGGGGCTATGTAGTCAAATGTAGGAGTATTAGGTCATCACTTGATTGATAGTTATTGAATGTCATCTTGGTTTAATATCTAGAATGTCTGAGAAGACGTATGACACACTGCGCCTGTGGGCCATTCTGCTGCTGTGTGCTCTGCGTCTGGCCATGATGCGCCACCACCTGCAGGCCTACCTCAACCTGGCCAAAAAGGGTGTAGAGCAGATGAAGAAGGAAGCCGGACGCATCAGCACAGTGGACCTGCAGAAAATGGTGGGTGTAATGACATGCCAGGGTTGTGTAGTCTGTCTTCCAGGGTTATGCTGTGAAATTAGAATCCAAAGTAGTATATTTAATGATACAAAGTAGACATAGTTGCTTAATTGAACTGGTGTACACTGGGTCTTATCCAAGCCTTTTTCTATTCATATTTGGTTTTGTGTTTTTTGTATTGTTGTTTTTTTGTTTTTTTTTTGTCTTTTGTGAAGTGGGCTTATACAAATGTCAGATTTAGCTCATGCATGTAACTAACATAAATTATATCCACACCCAGAATGAATGCTCCCATTTGTAAAAGAGTATGTGCTCATAAGTATTATGAATTAGCATATTTAAGGCATACAGAATCCCATATAATGCCCATAAAATGCCTTTAAACGAAACAAATCTTCTCTATTACTGGTTCCACCCTGAGGCCTATTGCCTCAATTATACTATTTCAATTAATTATCCCAATGCAAAGCCATCGTCACAATTTCTCTGATGTTGCTGCTGCAAAAGTGCCCACATCAAATGAGTGTTTAAGTCATCATCTTAAATTGGTGCTCCCACCAAACACAGGTGCATAAATGCGTCCGGATGCTTACGTCGTTCGCTCAACATTCGCACATTAGCATGGCGGCAGCCTTCAATGGTGGAAATGTGTTGGTATGAAAAAGGATGGGGTGGTATTGTTGCCCTCGGAGCTCCGAAATGAGCCCACTATTTGGGCTTAGCAGAGCCTCAGTCGAGATCAAAACCCCCAGCACTCCAAAGCTTGAGCTGAGGAAAAGAGCCTGTTTGATGTGCCAAGCCATAAGTGAGGTTCACAAATGGCTGCGGCGGCGTCTGGTCTTACAGCCATCCGCGGAATTTATGAGTTTTCGGTCCCTTCTCCGTAGTTAAGCTCCCACTGAACGTTCTCCATAAGTCTGTTTGATGAGTTCCTCTTGCCCTGAAGTAGCTTGTTTTTGAAGTGGATTTGTGTAAATGAGCTGTTTTTAACTGCAAATGTGTGTGTTTTTTTTTTTTCTTTCCCCCTCCTTCTTCTGCCCAGGTCGCTCGTGTCTTTTACTACCTATGTGTGATAGCTCTTCAGTATGTGGCACCCCTGGTGATGCTGCTGCATACGACTCTGCTGCTTAAAACGTTAGGTGAGTAGATCAGGCGTGTTCTTCTGCAGCATCTGTGTTGAAGGTGCAACAGCCACAGTTTGCTTCCACACACAGCTCTGGTTTTCTGATCTTGGCTTAAACTGTTTCCTCTCAGGTGGACATTCCTGGGGCATTTACCCCGAAGACAGTTCACCTTGCGTTGTGAATGAGGACTCTCAAGCTTCCACAGTGGGGCAAGGAGAGGCACAAGCTCCACAAACTGTAGCCCAGCTGTCTGTGGCTTTAGGGGGACTGAGGACAGTTTTCACCCCTTTGCTGTTTCGAGGCCTCCTCTCCTTTCTCACCTGGTGGATCGCTGCCTGTTTGTTCTCCACGTCCCTCTTCGGCCTCTTCTACCACCAGTACTTGATGGCTGCATAGTAGTCGGCAAGGTGCAGTGTGCCTCAGCGGCCACCATGAAGGCTAGTGCTAAAGCAGCTAGGACTGCAAAGCTCAAGGGCCAGCCCATCCCCCATCTCTCTCTCACGACCATATCAGAGTTCCTCTCTTTACGGGCTTCCTCCATGGACTTTGTTGTCCTTTTTTTAATGTTCAAGGTCAAGTTTGGGCAACTGTAACAAACAATAACTACGATAGTAATAATACTGAGTAATGATTCGTAATGGTGGCGATTGTGAACGGAGGGGTGATTTCAGATGGCAAAACATCCACGAATAAGCCGAGGGATACCTTTTTATGAGCCTTTTGTTTCTTTTAAACACACCGAGGGAACTTTTACATGAATTGCTTATGATAATTGAAAATACTGTATTTTTAGAGTTGAGCTGAATGGCTGAAAAGAAGCAGGTTTTATAAATATGTGATTTTTAAAGTCAGTTTTTACGTTTGCCTTCTCTGAAGTAGAAACTTGGCTATGCTGTAGGGGAGCTTGTCACTCAAGTGTTAAAACAGAAGGAAACAAGTGTGGTGGAGCATCACAGTGAGGGGGAAGGAGGGGTAGCACTAAGGCAGTGGTCAAGGGAGAGGGGTGTGTACTAATTAAATGTGTTTTGTTTGTTTGTTTGGTCTGCATGGAGGGTGGGCAAGTGTATAACTGGCCTCCCTGTATGTAAAGTCACATGTAGCTGTAGAAGACTGAGCTAATTTAACTGTATGTGAGCATGTGTGTGTGTGTATATGTGCGTGTGTGTGCGCGCGCGAGTGAACGAGTGTTAGTATAAAGACATCAATGCCTGCGGGCTGCAGCTGACCCCTGCTGCTGGCGGGCATAAATCTAAAAAGGGCATTTTGAACAAGAAAGGAGTGATCTCGGAAAACGATCTAAAAAAGCACTGGCCTCCGCTCTTCTCCTGCCCCTCCTTTATCGTTTTAACTGGTCAAACATTTCGCTTTGAATCTAGGGTCCAGCATGATCAAACAGAGCCTGCGAGTGCGCTCCACATGTTCCTGTGTCGCCCCTATTGATTTGCTGTCACGGATCTAGTATTCGGATTGATTTCCGTTTAGCTTTTGTATTAAGGTGCCAAGTATCCCCTAATCTGTGGTGAGTGCAACATCTGCTTGTGTCCATTCTCAGCGATCGTACCATATGGCCTGCTGTGAATTGTAAGTGTTAACACTCAGATGTACTCTTCATTGTACAAGCAATGGTGAGGGGGGTGTGGGGGGGAGTGACTGTGTTTCATGCACCTCAGTAGAGCGGTGCATGAAGCCGAAGTATATTGAATTTAATGAAGCATTGGTCTGTAAAAAAAAACAAAAAAACAAAAACATGGGTTTTGCACTACAGCTCATTCAAGCAGCACACCTAGAAAACGCATATCGTTTTGATTTCGCAAATGTGTCTTTTTGTTTCAATTTTTGTTGAAAGGGTGTTTTTGTAAAACGCTTATGAGATGTAAAAAAAAAAAAAACAAGTCTTATCCTCTTTTTTTTTTTTTTCTTCTTCTCTCCACTATGACTTTCTGGAGAGCGTGCACAATATGAATGTATCGATCCTGCCTAATGTATCGATCCTGCCTAATGTTCCACACATGTAGTTTTGACGTACGATTTATTTTTAATTCACTCAGAAATTCTCTTGATTTACACACAGCTTTTTGCTAATGAACTTGACCAAATTGTGGTTGGTATGTATTTTTTTTTACCCCCCCCAAGTAAGATTAAACATACAAAGATCTGTCAGGTACCATCCGTACTTACGGTCAGGAATTAGAACGGTAACAGCGATTACCCAATAATTAAAAATCCTGGCTGAAACTACCTTGCACAATTTTACTGAGTCATTCAGTTGTATTCCCAGTGTCATGAGACCTTCACTTGTCTCTAGTAACCGTGAAAGCTCTTCACTGTTTGCAAGCAAAAATATAGACTGAGTTAATATCAGGTTTTGGCCTTTTTTTTTTTCCTCCCTTTATAGCCCGCCTGGATTTTAAGCAAGTCGTTAAAGAGTGACCAAGAGTGAAGGAAACCTCTTAATCATACTAAATACCTCCTTTTTTTTTTTTTTTTTTTTTGAGCATCATGGCTATACGTGTCTTTAAACTTTTCTAACCCTAATGCCAAATAACATAATAATCGTAGGGCTCGGAATTGGCCCCTTTGAATTTCTCAAGACGAAAATTGACAAATCATTTGTAGAAAAATAGATTTTTCCGAATCTCCATTGAGTTCTAGCGGAGAAGTAGCTGGGAAACTTTAAAATTCATCAGGCCTGAATGGCCTCGTTTGTCTTAAGTGTATTTTTAAGTACTGCTATTCTGTTTTTATTTATTATTATTTTTTTGGTTAGTTTGTGTTTAATAAATGAATGTTCATGGGAAATATTGTCATTTTTTTTTTTCTATTTTCTGTTCAAATAAACTTGATTGAAACCTTTTATTTAAAATCTGAAATTGCAGCAGGAGAAGCCTGATTTACATTACGATGTATTTTCTGCTCTGTAATTACAGCTTTTAACATGTGTTGGGTTTGCATACCCGTCTGAAACCTTGACTTACTGTTACTGTACCCACATATTCTGCAGAGTACACTGTAGCAGATTTGGGTCTGATTTGTCTCCTATATTTGATGTTAACCTCAATGTACGTAGTAAGAGGTGGCCCAAGTCCCACCGTGTGAAAAGCATTCCACTGGCCAGTGCTGGAGCAAGGTAAGCCTGAGTGCTATTGTGTGGAAGAATCAGAACAACAGGCCTGTCCTTTTCGTCCTGGCCCTCGGATCAATGAGACAGATTCCAAAACAAACAGCAAGAGTGTCTCTTTTCTTCTGGTAAGAGGGCTCCATTCATGCACACCGTCTTCACTGAGGCCCACCATGTCGCCTTTTCAGGTGGATCATCATTCCCAAGCACTCCAGCCAGGGATGAGCTTTGGGGAAGGTATCTTTTTAATCACCTAGTCGTCGGCTACTCCCGGATAATGAGGATTCCATGATTGTGCAATTTCTTGTTGAGAGAGGGGAAATAAATACAGGAAAGTTGCAATAATGGTTGACCCTAACCTCGTCCTCTTTTGTCCCGAATTGAATAAGAGCAGAAAGGACTCTTGAAGTAGATGAGGAACCCTTAGGGCTTATTTGGACAAAGCCGGTCTTCGTCACTGGGAGTGTTTGGATTTAACAGATGGCAATATAAAATACCTAATGGATGTGTGAATCGTCATATATGCACGTCTGTACGTACATGAAGATACACACGGCGTTTAATTGGGGGAAAATGGAATGCACCAACACAAGGGGAGAGTCAGCTGCAGGGCTGTGACAAAAGAGATAAAAAAAAAGAAATCAGGATTTTGCAATACCAATAGGCTGTGTTCAAAAAATTGCTTTGGTTTTTGAACAGAGTTGACTGCCCCCTTGTGATGTAAAAGCATGCAGCATGGTCACTAATGATTGTGCTCTTTCTCTGTCTCTCTCTCTCTCTCTCTCTCTCTCTCTCTTTCCCAAACCTTTTTCCAAACCATTTAGTATTTTAGCACTGAATGTATTAGGAAAAATCCAAACTGCGTTTATGTTCCATTTCATTGGGAAACACTTTCTTTAAATGTGACAGAATGCAGAAACGTCACTTGGGGATTATTTCCAGAAACAGAAGCAGAAATGGCCCGAACTGAAAATAAATGATGAACATGAAATGACCCATTATTTGGCCAATATGTAAACGTGCTATAAGCACCATACGTAATCAGTGTTGTCCTTGGTCAGTAGTGTACGAGCCGGCTCTGCTTATTTAACCCTCAGAGGCCTTTGATGTGTCCCTCGAGTCTCTTATTTAAGTGGTGGCCAGCAGTCTGAGGGCAGCAAGGGTCAGTAGCCAGTCAATTGGAACCCTCGAGGGATGCTGAGATTCCAGCACTTCGGCTAGAGACTGTCTGTCTGTGTGTTTGTGTGTGTGTGTGTGTGTATGATCAGGGTAAAAGAAAGCATGCCAAGAATATATGGCTTCCCTCAAAATCCAATTGCATAATATCACAGGATGCTTAAGATGACAGCAACAATTCCTCACTCGCCTTCCCCCAAAAAAAGTCGAAATTTTTATTATTCCAAAAAGATACATCAACAGATCCACAAAACTGAGACACTTCGCGATCAATGTCGGTGTATTTCGTCGACAAAGGAGGTAAAAATCTCTTCATGTCCATTAGAAGGAAAATAAGAAGTCAAGGTGAGAAATACCCCTTGATGGCAATTCTTTTTTCCCCTGTTAGAATGGGGCCTATTATTTGTTAAAGGGAAATGCCCATTAGCTATGAAAAGCCACCATCATTTATCTCACACAATACGTGGCTGTAAATTATGGCATTATCTCAGGAGAGAGAGAGAGAAGGGGGGCGCGGGGGGAGATATTAGAATTAGAAAGAACTCAGGATGTATTCCACATGCATACATTACTGACACAGTGTGTGTCTAACTAGAAGAAATAAACCCTTAGTCACCGCTCCCTGAAAGAGCTGCTTCAGTTTTCACGTTTCCTTCTGCCTCTATTATTTTGTCCATACAGTACGGCCAGGATAGATAGATAAATAGATTGACAGATAGATACATAGATACATAAATAAAAATGTGCTGCTGTGTGTTATGATGAATTAAGACACTCATGCTCCAACAAACCTATATAAATTTAAGAGACTGGTTATTGCATTCAGTATGCATTTTAAGCCAAAATAATATTTTGTTTTCCTATCCCATCCAATGTTGCAATGTATGGGCTCATCGCAATTGGAAAATGTAGTCATTTAATGTCAGAAATGTGCTTTAATGGTACCTAAAATAGAGATAAATGGACAAAAAAATGAATAGGCATTTGCTTTAACTTTCTCACCACAAGCTTTTATTTGCCATTAGATGTGACCCTTATGTACACAGTGAGCATAGCCATTTCAACACGGTATCAATATTGGACATATTAATGTTCTTCACTGTGCATCAAATCAAGGCATTTGGAGTAAATTTGGAGTGTGTGGGGAGGAGGGGTTTATGCCATACACACCCTTCTGCTTAAATGGGCTTCTTTCTAAAGTTTTTCTTTCTAGGGGTTATGACTTATTACATGATGGGTTTAGCAGGTATACAGAAGGTTCTACATTAAATGTTATTTTTAATGTTTAATGTTAATGTTTAATGTTTTGTTTTTCTTTCCAAAACGGTCTATAATTAGATGTCTGTAGAGTAACCACATGTTTAACCATGTACGTTTAATCATTCATTTATGCATAAACATATTTTATTTCATTCTGTGCAATATATTATTATTATTATTTCCAATACTCTAACCTTGTGCATATCACTACTTATGTCAGTATGACTAATATACTCTACTTCTCTACTACATGCAATAACATACTCCTAACCACCCTCTGTGCCATAAGTGATTCACTAAACTGTTACTCGTCTATAGTTTTAATATCCCTGCATGTGTGTATATTATAGTGTATTTCACTTAGAGGTTTGTCTACTAATTTTATATTGGATTTATTTAGACGTTTATATTGTGCGTGTCTCTGTGTGTCTGTGTCTCTGTGTGTCTGTGTGTCTGTGTGTCTGTGTCTCTGTCTCTGTGTCTCTGTGTCTCTGTGTCTCTGTGTGTCTGTGTGTCTCTGTGTCTCTGTGTCTCTGTGTGTCTGTGTGTCTGTGTCTCTGTGTGTCTGTGTCTCTGTGTGTCTGTGTCTCTGTGTGTCTGT
>JBBIGA010000040.1:9355165-9401627 GCA_037576975.1 Alestes dentex
GTCTGTGTCTCTGTGTGTCTCTGTGTGTCTGTGTCTCTGTGTGTCTGTGTCTCTGTGTGTCTGTGTCTCTGTGTGTCAGTTGTAACATGAGCAGTTTCTTCTGATTCTGATTGGCAGGAAAAATCAAATCGATGAATCAAAACCGCGTTGAACTTCAAATATGTGTATCGTTACACCCTCAGTAGACAAACACAGACATACAGAGAGACAGACAGGCCCTAACTTTGCTTTTTTCTGCCCATGGTTGTAACCTCAGGCCTCTGCCATGGCGGCCTTCTCGTTGCCTCTGGAGACAGTTGCCAGGCGCCCTAAAACTCCCAGCATGCCGCAGAAGCCTCGAACCCCATAAGTCAGCACTGAAGGTGAAAGGCGTGGCGTGGCCTCCTTGCTCTGTCCTGGAGGAAGAGAAAAGAGAGGGAGTTTTTTATGTTAGCATGTCCCTCTGCGAGGGGTACTGTCTAGGCGGAGGTGAAGAAAAGACGAGCGCACGCTTTGTGCCCCGGCGCTCCTCCTCATTTCACTAAAGCGAGGCCATTTAGCCACGCCGTGTCACTGTTACCTAGCAACAGTTTAATTAAAATGGCATCAGCGACCTGGGAGCCTTTTTTCCTGCAGAAAAGCGGGGTCTCTATTTTTGATTTATTTTTTTTTTTTCCGCTTTTTGAAGGGAGCCAAAAACCGAACGGCATATTTATGTTGTCACATCATTCCTCCTTTTTTTCCTCCTTATTTGCCACATTCTTAACGGCCGTCGCCGCTCGTGATCGTGACATCAGCAAATCCGTCTCAGTTTCATGCGAGCAAAATGAATGCAGAACAAAATATATAAGATGGTGTGTGTGACAACACTGAACAGCGCTAGAGCTAAATTGCACCAAAAAAGAATTTAGATGAATTCCAAAAAAAAAAAAAAAATTCCCTTACTTTTTTTCTTGCCTTTCTTCATTTACTGTATATGCAATTGTGTCATTTACTGTATAGTGTTTTCATATTATTTGTCTGAAATACCGACCCATGGCAAACTGAAATATTCATGTAAATGTGTTTGCTTCCCACGAAGAAAATAATTAAAGGGTGGCATATGGAAGGGTGGAAAATTCATTCATATCTGCATTTGCCTATTTAAATGAAACACAGCACCAACAACTGCAGTGTCGTTTATGTGATGTCCTGAGGCAAAACTGCACTGAAAGTTCAGGGTCGAAGCACTGGTAGTTGGATGTTATAACAAGAATGACAATTATTAATTATAGATAGACTGATAGATACATAGGTAGATAGACAGATTGACAGATCTACTTTTTATTGTGTGCTGAGAGCATCCTGATCAAACTAAAACATTTCAGATGAGTGTTTGTGTGGGTGTTCTGATGAATCAGGGCCAGCAAATCCAAATAAAATGAATCAAAATATTGCAGGCCAATAGTTAATTAGGTCACATCTGCAACGGACTGTAATTTATTGTACAGCATTTCACAATTTCAGTAGATAGCAAAATCACAGTGTGGTTATTTGGTCCTTGTCACGTCGCCCAAAAGTGACAGACAGATGGATGCAGACAGATACAGGGAGAAAAAGATAGACATATTTCATCTACATATTTATACATTCTTTTTACTTTCAGATGAACACATCTTTGGTATGAGGCCAGATGGTGCGCTTTTAATATGGGGGGGAAAGAAATAATGTAATATCATAATTGTAAGGTCTCCACTTTGAAAGTTACTCAGTGAGTGTCACTTTCAAAAAATTGACGCGAGAATACATACTGCCATGGGCTGCTCCGTGTCCTAAAAAGGTGATGAAGGAGAATTTTAGATCAGGCTGAGGGAACGATGGAACCTAATTTTAACTATTTCTCCTGAGACCTCTTCTGTTGGCGCTGCAAATGAGTCGTTACTTTCCATTTGCTTTCTGTCAGTTTGAGGTTCAGGAAAACACACAACATGGTTTTTTGGTATATAATACGGCTACGTTTGCCAGATGAAAGTAGGTCCGTGCGAGAAACAGAAGCGTCTTTACGCGAGCTCCAGCATGGTGCAAATTGTGTTTCTTAAATTAGTCTTCAGCTTCAGATGATAAAGTCTGTATATCCCACATTCCAAAGTAGACGGGAAATGTCAGAGCCGCAAAGCATTTAACCTATTTTAGATGAGATATCATTTATGAGGACATTTTTAAAAAGTTTAATTTCCAAATGAACCATTTCACACCAAAGTGTAACCCATGACCTTCCATATTTCTTTTTTTTCTTTTTTTTTACTGGATGGTATCAGAGATTTGGGGCAACAGTTAGGGGGTGTTGTGATTGACAATAATCAGTCACGGACGCATTTGTCTACTCTGCGTTTGCCACAAAAGAGGGCTAGGTGGGAAAGGACACTAGCGGGTGTATGGATCCATCGCTGTCGGCCCATGTCTGTTCCTCCAGACACACTCCTCCACTCTCACAATGACCACAATGATCGCATGCGGTCCTGCCCGGCCGCGGCAGACAATAGGCAGTGCCCGAGGCCATATGCTGGGCCTCTTGATGCAGGTTGGTCTACGGGGCTGTCTGTGGGAAAAGGGGGTCCTCGGGCTGGGCCAGACAAGAAAGGTCGCGAGGGTCTGTTAAAACCAGACTCTGGGGTAAGGTCACCGTCGAGCTCCTTTACAAAACTGTCCACTTTCAAAGCGGCGCACAAAAGAGGATGGAGCTTGATGGACCTGACAAAGCAGACGAAATCGCGACACGATCTCTAGCACTAATGCTGGGCAATCACAATTTATTTGGCTTTGTTCACATTTTCAATTGGAATAAACTGGTCAAATGAATCCTGTAGTTAAAAATAAACAACTTTTGACTCACAGTGGGACAGGGACCCGGTTCACCATGGCAACCAGAACCAGACCTGGTTCTTGTAATTTGTCCTAGCGATTTCAAATTGAAAATGAAATAAACTGCCTTATGATGCACCTTTGTATGAAAACACAAAACAGGCTGTACCCCTCGCTCGAAATATATATGATTAAAAGTGAAGCGACTAATACGTGCGGCAGATTTCTATATGCAGGAGAGGCCTTCCTCGCGCCCTTCCCCCCAAACCACACAAACACCATCTCCAACCCTCATTACTATGCATATAACCCTCTCACAGTAACGTGCATTAATTAGCGTCCAGATAACTAGCTGCACCCTCCCATTCACAGTCTCAGACTCTTTCATTAGCATGACAGTGGCTCGTACGCTTGCTCCTCCATGCCATCCTAGGGCCCCAGGTTTGAAAGAGGACTCGTTGGACGCAAATCTTCAGGCTCTTTTTGTCCTTGGCCTCATATAACATTGCTCTCATAAGCTAGCAGGGCTTGCTGACCGTGTTACATGTTCTCTCGGCCTTCTTTCCTCACTCACCTCATTCCAGCATTATTCCAGCTAAACTACCTTGTGTGAATATTGCACTCTTTTGACCCTCAGGGCTCCTGGCTTTTATATGGATAGAGATAATGACAAAAAAAATAGTTCAGCGTTAATGTCAACACGCTAGCTTTCTTTTCAAAGTCGACAAAATAGCCGTCCCATCTTATTCCACTTTCTTTACAGATTCCTCAGATGATGTCTATCCCTGTCCAGTGCCAACCTCCTCCTTTTGGAACGATCTGGACCTCTGTACCCAGTTGTGATCCTGCAATACTAGCTCAGTTCGGCAGGGCCTCGCTCGGATTTCAAGGTAAAGCGTCTCATTAGCTCTGGCCCTTGAAAGACGCCAGGACCATCTCGTATTCAGTTACGGATTCCCTTTGAATAGAGTGTGCAAGGCAGAGAGGCGAGAGTGGATCCTTTACTACCTGAGAGGAAAGGAGGGGGAAGGCCTGCTGAGGCCCCAGTAATTTCTCCCAGTCATTTCAGCCTTGTGCCACCAACGCATCTCGGCGTCATTTCAGCCTGGCTTGAGGATTAAAAAGCTTTTAGACATTAAAAAGCAACCAGGTCTCAAGGCCTATGAGGCGCGTAGCATAGCATTATTAGCTTTGCATTTTTACCTCAGTGTCCTGAATCTTTTCCTCCGCTGATATAAATACACAATGCAAAATAAATCATTACACCACTCATTCTCCAAACTACCAAACTATAAGCCACTGAAATAGACTGTGTTAAACCTAAAATGTCAAGTGGACTTGTTAGAGACTGTTCTCTTGACATCTCAAATTATAGCGCAAAAGAAAGAAAGAATCTCCTCTACAATTTGTTTACCGTTCTCTTCCTAAAGTTTATAATGATGCAGAAAAATCCCACTACTATATACTATATACTACATACTATAACATACATTCTAAGCACACGACACCAATTTTAGGAAAAAAACCCCCAAAAATATGTGTCTATTTAAAATAAAATAATCAGAATCAGAAAACTTTATTGATCCCGGAGGAAACTACTTAAATAGAGTGAGAATTCAAGGTCATGGTCATGTCTTTTAACATCTATAAACATCTGACATAAAAATACAGTAATAGCATAATTTTTTTATTAAACAATAAAACAAAACTTATTGGCATAGTAGGCATTAAAAGAACCTACAGAAAGATTTGGGTTTAATAATGATTATTAAACTAAAGATGACTGGAAATAAGTCTCTAGGGATATATTTTCACTTCTTTCTTGTTTAAATGTATTGAGCCTAGAACAAAATGCCCAAACTGATTTGTACGTGCATTGTAGCCTTGCCTCTTCAGTTCATTTTTGAGTGGTGACACAAGTGAAAAAGACACTAATAAACAGCACAAGGTCATGGTGCTCTTCAATAATAATTTGTAATAATTCATCCTAAAATCAAACACAAAAAGGTAACATAATTTTGTGTGAAATTAAATATTATAATGTGCGAAATACAGTTTATATACTATCCTTTCATTACATTGTGACATATGAACTACCGAGTTTATATTTCACTTTTAGCCATCCACAAAAATCATATTGAAAATCATATATACATATATATATATATATATATATATATATATATATATGCTGAAAAGGATATAAACTGTAGTTCTCTGGAATTTCACTCCAGTAGTCCATACTATGTAGTTAAATGCAGGATTGTTGCGTTTCAATCTTTTCCACTCTTTAACTGAGCCTGAGGAGGCAGGACTCAAGACGTTAGAGTAGAGCACTTGGCTTTCAGTAGTGCGGCTTGAGCTGCTTGTTGCTTCTTCTAATGATCCACCTCTCTGAGAAAGCGGAGAGAGAGAGATAGAGAGAGAGAGTGGCCTTCTCTAATGAGGACTTGCTTAGAGCAAGGGCCGGTGAGGACTGACAAGGCTGGGGCGGGACATGGCACAGCGTATTCAGAACACTAACCCTGCGCTTGACTAATAACTCTGCTTAGCATAGACTCAAATGATTTTTTGTTTTGGTTTTAAAATGGGATGTCTTCATGACTTCAAATCCTAGTGAACCCCCACCTGTTCACAATACCATCATAAACATGGGATAATACTTTGCTCTGGTACAAAACAACGGTATAAGAAGCTTTTGTTTATTTTGAACCTGAACGGTGACAGGTACTGTGATAGGTACTTCATATGTGTTAACAAATGATTTACACATAGTTTAGTAGTTACAAATATGTTCCACCCACCAAGCTGTTATGCCCCAAAAAAGAACATCCAGATCATGTAATTTAATCACAATCTATGCAGCTAATTTAAAACGGCAACATAGATAGGACTGTGAGATAACAAATTAGCTCATGTTCAAATTGGTGTAATTATTGTTAGATTTCAATTTTTGTAACAATCAAGCATAATTTTCACTGTAGGTTGATGTCCTTCAACCATATTTGTTTTAACTTTACTTCACTTAGAAATTTCTCTGTCATTAGCTAAAAAATTAACGCTCTCTTTATTTTTTTAGCACATTTTAATAAAATTTGGACTCTAAAATCGAATACAAAATAGTTAGGGTCATTTTTTTTCTCAAAAGCGGAAAATCATTTAGATCTGAAAATTGCTGGCCAATAACAAAATGTCCACAATCCACGTAAAGATTTCTCCATTTTGACCAACATCAAGGGCTCTTTAAAATGACTATAATGGTAGAAATGTTTGCCATTAAAGATTAAACGTCAATAAGGCTAATCTGTTTAGCTGCTGCTGTCACACTGATTTATATTTGTAATCCCTTTACTTTTCAGGGAATACTTCAGAAATGCAACGTGAAGAATCAACCTCTTATTTTTGGGAACGCCAACAGAGGTGGCAAAAAAGGTGTCTTTTTCACATTCTGCGGAGTGACACCATAGAATTACCCATTTAGAAACTTTAAATGGATGGTTCTTCAAAAAAAAACTTGTAAATGAAATGTACAAGTGTAGAGAACACTATTAAAAAAATATATTTTAAGACCCTTCATGCAATGTAAAGGTTCTATATCAACACTCCAACCCATAGAAACTTTCCTTTATGATGTGGAGGTACGTTAAACTTTAAAAAGGCTCTACACACACACACACACACACACACACACACACACACATTTATCTCATTTCCTGAAACAGTTCTTTAAATAACCCCTCTCACTGAATAGTTCTTTAGAGAGTTTTCTTCTGTGGTGTCATTCGCTCACACAACCCTTTTTGTTTTCATTTGGCACCTTTATTTTTAAACAGGGTTAAGCGAAAAATGCAGAAAATAGACCATCATAGGAGAGTGTGACAGTTAACGATGCATGGGACACGTGGATAAAGCAGGACGTATCAAGGCCAGTTCCACGCTGGACGTCAAAGTCTGAAAGTCGTAAACTGACTAAGTCTCAAGCAACCCACTGCTTCACTTCTTCTCGAGCAGAGCTGCCTGAACTTTTGGGAACACTCTATGGATTCCATATATTATTAAAGTAGGAGGTTGCAGGCCTCATCCTGACTGCAGTAAGACGTTAAATGAAACGACTTGCAGCCCTCAGCAGGCACTGAAGTGAAGAAGGGGAGTTCAAACAGGAGAAGCGTGTTGGGACCGGGCAAATCAAAGGCACAGAGGATGGAGTACTAAGAAACACACACACACTCGCCTCACAGCGCTCCGCAGGGGCTAAAGCACTCCGGCCAGCCTCGGGCTGTGTGTGAGAGCGCAAGAGGTGTGTGCAGGATTAGCTCCACCATAGAGATGCATGTGTGGCCGCTTCCACGCAGCCGCTCGTGCGTGATTGACTCCGACAGAGTCTCAGTAGAGGAGCTACAAAGATGCCTCTCATGTGGAAGTGTGTGGACACTGACAGAAGTGTGCAAAGATTTCGAAAACAAGCAGACAAATCAGTCATATACGGTTATGCTGTTCTATTTAAACAGTCATGCCAACAAAGGTTCCTCAGTTGTTCTTGACTTTAATTGGTGAAGAACCATTACGTAGAGGTTCTTTAAACTTGAAAGATTCTGCAGCAAAAGTTGTTCTTCTATATAAATGCTCCAAAGAATCATTTGTAATTAAATGAGCTCATTTAGCAATATGGGGAACATTTTTAACGCCAATTTTAAGCCATTTTACATGCGATAAATTCCTTACATCGTGCTCCAAGCCTTTATTTTTGCCAAGAATATCAGTACCAATCAATATTTCCAGACATAAGGCTTAAACATTTAATAAGTGTGATACATTGTGTTCAGACTGCATCAAACACATTCTGTGTTACTATAATTCATAATAATTAAATTCGTCTAATTGACAGTTGTTGAGACAATGCTAAATAGGTAGGATGAAATGAAGCTGCAGCTCTTACAGTTTGAAAATTGTTATTCATTCATTTCTTTTTTTTTTCTTGAACATTCTGCAGTAGATTCAACAGTTAAAGGTTTATCAGGTAATATAGGACAGTGTATTGGCTTTTATAGGACTCTGTTGTTAGTTTTACTCTTTTACTCTTTTCTAATGGTTTAATTAGTTTAATCGTTTGATAGTTCAGTAATTTAATGATTAATCTTGCTAATCGTTCATATGTATGGATCATGCCTTATACATTTAACTGAAATATATGAGACTGTATGACTGCAGGAGGTTGGAGAACTTGACAACTTGGGCTGGAGTTCTGGGCTGCTTCCTCAGAGGGTTGGACTTCTCTTTGATGAACTCAGACAGACCTTTGACAACAGATGAGCGAAGGGGTGGTGCTGAGGTGCACAGAAAATGGAAAAGATGGAAATTTATAGTACATTAGATTGAAAGGAGGGGAAGCTTCAGGCCTACTCCTCCTGTCAAAGTTTCGTAACTCCATTTTGTTTCTGTGCTGTTCTTAGATATTTTTTGGGGACACAGCTATTATGGGATTATTAGACAGTGTTAGGTTATAAATGATGGTGTGTTAGGTATTAAGGGACAGTGTTAGATGATGAAAAACAACGTATTAGGTTATATGATAATGTGGCCTTTCAAAAGCAACAGTGTGTTAAACACTGGTTATAAGGGGTTATGTGTTTTAAAGGATGATGCGTTAAGTTATGAAGGACAATGCGTTCGATCATAAAGGAGGGTGTGTTAGGTAATATGATGCATTGCATTAGATCATATGAAACAGTATGTTTGGTCATAAAGGACAGATAATGTGGGGCAGTGTGAAACTGATAAAAGACAAATAATAGTGTGTTAGGTTTAAGGCACTGTAGTTAGGTTATAAAGAACAGCATGTTAGGTAATGTGGGACAGAGTGTTCAGTCATAGTGGACTATACATTAGGTCATAAAGGACAGATAATATGGGTCAGCGTGTTAAATGATAGGCATTGTGTTAGATAATAAATAACAGTGTGTTATGTCATTAAGGACAATATGTTAGGTCATAAATTAGGAAACATAAGTTAGGAAATATGATAAAGCATGTTATGTCATTAAGGACAGATATGGGGCAGTATGTTATATGGCACAGTGTGGTAACTCTTAAAAAAAGGTTAGGTTAGGTAATTTCATCGCAGTGCATTAATTTATAACAAGCGGTGTCTTAGGTAATTTGGTAAAGTGCTGTAGGTCATGAAGAATGGTGTGTTAAGTCATAAAGGACAGCATCTTAGGTAATAATGTACAGTACATTAGATCACTAAAGAACGGTGTGCTGGCTAATAATACTGCGAGCCAACTTACAGTATTAGATAATTTTGTAAAGAACTATGGATAATAAAGAATAGTGAGTTGAGTAGTAAGTCAGAGTGTGTTAGGTCATATGCTTAAGTGGTATAGGTCATAAAGAACAGTGTGTTAGGTCAGAAAAAATAGCCTCTCAGGTAATAATGTACAGTGCATTAAGTAATAAAGAACAGCATGTTAAGTAGTAAAGCACAGTGTGTTAAGCAATGCAGTACGGTGGGTTAAGTCACAAAGAACAGCTAATTAGGTTATATGGTAAAGTGCTATTAATCATAAAGAACAGTGTGTTGGCTAATAATGCCGTAAGACAACTTACGGCATTAGTAGGTAATATGGTGCAGTGTGTTAAGTAATCTGATACAGTGTGTTTAGTAGTAAAGCACAGTGTGTTAGGTCATAAAGAACAGCATATTGGGTATTATGGCACAGTGCATCAGATCTATGAAGGACAGTGTATTGGCTAACAATCCTGTAATAATACTGTAAACCATAAGTGCTAAATCTCATAATCTCAGTGTGTTAAACAGTAAAGCACAGTGTGTTAGGTAATATGATACAGTGTGTTAAGTCATAAAGAACAGCAAATTAGACAATAATATCCAATGCGTTAGATCACTAAAGATCAGTGTGATGTCTAATAATACTGTAAGCCTTACAATATTCGCTTTGAAATAAAACACTAATAGGCATCAGCTAAAATTAGAATACGCAAGAGTTTTTTTTAAGTGTCTTGTTATTAGTTGATAGCTGGGTAATACCTACATCCAATGTATTCTTAGAGGCAGGATGGCTGTTTGTAGTCTGACACACCTTTGATTTGCAGATAGCACTGTTTTATTGCACAATTTCAAAGCGACAAGCTACGGAACACAAATTCATTAAAAATGCAGGCTGCGACCAAAGCCAAGTACAGAAGTACAGCCTGAAATATCCTGGTTCTTTTTTGCCACCCTTAATTAATTAAAAAATGTACACTCCACTACACTTCCCCCACTTTCTTTCATAAATACACACACACACACACACAAACACAAACGTGCACACACACGGTCACAAACACACAAATACACATAAATACTGTGGCCCCCCACCGAGTGCCTAAGGAGATGAAAGCCAGTGCAGCTGCAGCCACCCCGGTGCGGTGCAGTGCTCTCAGGAGGAGCTCTCAGCATGACACAAAGCAATGGCGCAATGCACACACACACGCACACACACACACACACACACACACACACACACACCATAAAAATACCATATACCTTTGGTTACATAGAGATGTAGCTCAGATACAGTGATAAGTCCGAAAATATGTTTATATTAGACTATAACCAATATTTCCTTTGGAGATCATCGTCATTATACCAGAGTTCGGGATGTTTATTATTAGATTTTGAAAGAATAATGACATAATTACTGAATAAAAAAGATGTGTACACTGGAAACACCAAGTCTAAGTGTCCAGTCAAAACATTACTGACTTATCAGATATTAGTCAGAGAACTTGAACCAGGCATTTTGCATTTATGTAAAATGTTTAAACGCAGCCTTAGTAGATTACATCAGGTTAACGATACGTATTGAAACTGAAACACTAATGTCATTATGAAGCGTATATACCGCTTCGAGTGGCCTGACTACGAGTGTCAAAAATTGAGTCACCACTCACGGCTGGTGTAGTTTGATTACAGTGCTGATATTTATCAGGAATAGTATTGCCCAGCTTGTTACTTATAATAAGTTTTGTTGTGACTGTTATGTCTTTTAGAGGCTGTTATTGTTGCTCGGTTACTGGTGAGAAAGATGTAATGATACTAAAGGAGATGCAGTCGATGGGCTGTGATTGGTAGATACTGACACTGACGGAATGCCTCTCAGCCAATCTTGTGTCGGAACTGACTGTGTTACAATGATACATGAGAAAATCACAACCAAACAATTGGAATGACATCCAAACATACTATAAGATATTAAGGGAATTCTTTTTTGAGAGTTCAGTGTTTGTTATTTAGTTATGTAATATTTAAATGATTTAGAACTAATTGAGTTTCTCCTTGTATTTGAGTTTAATTTGAGAACAGAGAAAGGACAGTTACATTTAGCAATTAACAACCATATCAGTCAGTAAAGTACTGTTTAGCTAAAACAATAGGGCTCTGTCTTGTATCCGATCATATAAAATTATATCAGCCGATATTATCAGTTATCAGAATTTGTTGTACTTTAAAATCGATACTAGCCGCACAATTTTCATATTGGCCCAGTTCTAAGTCTCCTAATTCCCCTTCCAATCAGTCCAATCAGGTAACAAAGTTCATATTCCCATGCAGGATTTACATCCATGGGTGATTTTATCTTCTCAAAGAACATACTTGTTTAAACTATAATCAGGTTACAAAGACCTCAATCCTTGGTATAATACTGACCATGATGTGACCTAGTCCAATCTACATATATTAACACAACATTTATTTTCTTTTTACAAAGGTTTAGACCACAATTTCATCCAAAACGTCAATAAAAACAGCCTGACTTCATCTACAAATCATCCAAATCTGGATCAGCTTTAGACCCGTCTTATTTCTTTCGTCATCTTATTGGCCAGAATGAGCACTGGACCAATCACAGAGGAAGCTTTGTTTGAAGAACACTGGGATGCCCTTCAGTGCTTTGGCCCCATTCATCTCACCAAATAATCCCTTTAAGAATTTAACCGGCGAGGAGAACGGGGACGAAACGGTGCCAGTAATAGTGCAGAGAACCTTGGACGGCTGTATGAATATTTACCCTGTCATCATTGCTAGAGGACGCAGATAAATCTCTCTGCTTTGGCTGCTCAGGCTTCAGGGTGAAGACTGGTGGGGTGGGGTGGGGTGGGGAGGGGGAGATGAGGGAAAGAGAAAATGAGAAGATGGCTGACAGTGAAGGAATCAGCTGCTGGACGAAGACAGGTGCTGAATTCTTTATACTGTACAAGCCTTCTGATCACAGTGGATAATACACGCACTATACTCCTGTAGCTTATAGGCGATAGCTTGTCAACGAACATACACACCGCGAGCTTGAAATTCCAACAGACAGCTGATTAATTAAGTCCCAGGCTGGACTTAATCTAATTCCCTATATTACACCTTTTTCAAATTAAGTGCCATTCATTAAGAAGCGCAGTGAATTGATATTGCGGTGTGATGCCGTTTGATGACACGGACGAATACCAGATCATCTGTAAGCATCTCTCATATTAGAAATCGAGTATTGCTTCAGCTTGTTTGTCCACAATGTGTGTAACTTGAATGGCCCTCTTGGGTACACTTCATCTTATTGTGGGGGTATTACAAACCTGTCAGACTTTAATGGGCAAAGTATTGTTCTTCTTATGCAACGTGTTTATGCGCTCCAACCTATGGCATTTCATCTAGTAGCATTAAAACATACAATTTTTCATGCTTTGTCGAACAGATATGTTTTCAAATTTATCTGAGTGTTTGGATAAGCTTAGCCTTGCCTCTAGTTTCAGCATGATATGAAAGTTAGGGCCCCTTCGCTATTGGTTCCTCACTAAACAGGTAGACCAATGGCAAGCAATGGTGCCATACTATGATGACATCACCACTGCAGTGACCTCATCTCACTTTCAGCGCATCTTAGCAGTTATTCTTTTCTTCTCCATGTTGTGATTCTCTCTCTCTCTCTCTGGCTGTCTCTCTCTGTCTCTCTCTCTCTCTCTCTCACACACACACACACAGAAGCCCCCCATCCGCATGGAGTGCTCAGCCCCTGTACTCCAGAGGCCTTTAGGAGGGCAGCAAGCCGGAAAATGACCACATGCCGTCCTGGTCAACTCTGCCACTCCCAGTTCAGCCTGGTTCTCAGGGAGCTATTGAGGGGCTTCGTCGTCTCCAAGCCAAAGTCTACCATAGCTGGGGTCAAGCCTGAATGGGAGACCCCCGGCATGGGACAATAGGGTCCAGGAACGTGGGAAAAACACATCAGACGGCTGCCTGTCACGAAGACGAGGCAGGTCAGTGGCCTTTGAAAGCTGTCCCGTGGGAGCACTTTATGTCAATAGAGGATGGCCAAACAAAGAAAGAGTCCTTAGCTAAACATATTCATATCCCGTAATGGGACAGCGTCATTAGTCCTAAATCCACACTGGACAGGTATCTGTGTAAATTCCACCTGGCCTGATAAGTTTAATTTCATTTAATTCTCTGGGTTGTTAGACAGTTTTTTTAGTATACTTGTGATACATTGGTTATATGTTCTACAAAGTAAGTAAGGGTAAAAATAAGGTCCATGGTAAATATATTCTAACATAAATTTCAGCTTCCCTTTCTTTGTCTAGTTTCTGGACATTAGCCAGTAAAAATCACAGTAATACTGCTTTTTTAAAACTGATAATTATTATTTGTCCTTTAGCAGCCCCGGTCATTTAACCTCTGACCTATAGGATGTCTAACAGTCACCCCTGTTTGCTCGCCTCCATATGGAGGGGATCAATAGGCCGGTGAAATGACCTATTTTGAAAAGGACAGGAAACTCCTCATGGCCATGGCCAGCTTGACCAGTCTATTACTGACAACTTTA
Source organism: Alestes dentex (assembly GCA_037576975.1). NCBI lineage: Eukaryota > Metazoa > Chordata > Actinopteri > Characiformes > Alestidae > Alestes > Alestes dentex. Next base: position 9,368,860 of record JBBIGA010000040.1, read on the forward strand.
ATGGTCGCTATCAACTTGACCTTTGACCCTGGTTCTCAGCAGGCTGCAGACCCTTTTCGTGGGACACACGATCAGTTAGGCTTGTTAGGCCTAATGGATCAGAAAAAAATTTGTAGTAAAAAAGAGACATTGTGTATACGGCTGTAATGATATTTTGTCATTTACATTAAAATATTTAACGTTTAAATTAACATTAAACTATTATTGTCTTTGAACAACAATTAGTTCTGATGCCACAATCTGATTGGCTGAGAGGTGTCATACCAATGCACGTTTTTTTTTTTCACAGTAACTATCATTCCACAGAACACTGATTGCTAATTACAGCCTTGCTTTAAGCTAAATATTTTCTTCTTTTTAAGCAGAAAAGTAATACATTTAATCACTTTCAATTCTTAGAAAATATTTGAGCTGCAGCCTGTTTGTTCAGATTTCGAAGAAGACAGCAGGCCTACATCAAATTCCCAACCTGTCCTTTCATGGTTGACAACTGTGATGTTGAAACAACTAAACAAATCAGAATTTGCCAGAAAAGAATAAAATATAATTCTGCAAACCAGATGGCCTGTGAAGTGTGACATTCAGTTCAATCAGGCAAGTGCTGAAAAAGCTGAACTTGGTAATGTGTTTGTTTCATGGCTCTACTCATAACAAATTTGGCAAAAGGATCAAATTTGGCAAATTTGAAGCAATGTTCAGGGCTTGTCTTGCTTTTTCATTATTTTGCAGAAATGATACAATAGTTTGTAAAAAATAAACACATGATTCTATTCATGATACACCATGTACATTTGTTTTTGAAACTTTTTACAATGTATAACTCGTACACATCATCACACAAGGCTTGGTGAAATAGGAAGTGTTGAGCAATGGGCACCTCATTCATCAGGGGATTTCAGGCACGTGTGGCTCTGGCCATGCTCTGAGGTCAAGCCTCTAGTAGCTGTGGCCATGCTAGTGGCCATCCTCTAAAATGGACAAAAGCTCTTGTTAGTTCAAATCATTTGGCAACGCCCTGTCGGTGACCTCATTAGGTCCTGAATGTGTCTGGTCATGGTGTAGAAGCATTGGGGTCTTAACCCTTATGACCCTAAACCCACCACCTTTTCCCAATGGAGATGGCCTCTGGTGGACTACAGGCCTGAAGACCGGTGGTCTTCATGAAGAGGAAACATTTCATTTGTAAACATGACTAATGAAATAACAGACGAAACTGAAATGTTTTAAAAATAAAGCTTCCTTACTGGTTCTAGGCACAGCCACGAAGTTCTAGGAAAAGCCCTTAACTGGTGTAGAACTTTTACATTATGATTAATTACTCATATTTTCTATTTACAGAAGTGGTTCTACATTAAAAAAAAAAACATTGACTGAAAGCTGGTTCACTTATAGCATTGCTCTGAAGAACCCATTTTGACATCTAAGAGCTTCAAGAGTCAGAATCAAAACTTCACAGGTCTTGACCTTGGTTAGACAGTGTTGAAAGACTCGGGATACTTGAGTCTTAAAGTAATAAAAAGAAACCCTTTGTCTGGAATATTGAACACTTGATGGGCCCTTACATGCCCCAGTCAACGATAGCGACCGGTATTAGTAAATACTCCAGACTTTTGGCCTGACCCGGGCTTCTGGGCCTCTTGTTTGAATGGGCCAAGCTGCAGGAGAAGCCAGAGTTGGCGCCTAGGCCCCAGAGTCTTCCCCCCCAAACAACTCCCTTTCACTCTTTATCCCTCTTTCCCCCTCTCCAGCCTCCTGTCCTCCTTGCTCTCCCATTGCTGGCTGTGCGTGGGCAGGTAAGAACTCCGGCCAGCCTGCCGCTCGCCCTCCAGGATGGCAGATTAGAACACGTCCACCCGCCAGCCCCTTTCATCCTTGGCCAGAGCGCCAACGGGTGGGCCAGTCCAGAGAAAGATCCGCTCTTTCTCTCTCTCTCAATCTCTCTCTCTCTTTCTCTCTCTCTCTTGCCCCTGCCTCCTTTTTCTCTCCAGTATGAAGGGAGGTGGCTTGGGCTGGGGGAGACGAACCAAGTGGCATGAAAAGAGGGGGAAGAGGGGTGGGCTTTGGAGGGAAGGGGGAAAAAAGCCGAAGAAAAAAGGAGAACGAACGTTGTCCTTTTCAAATGGATGGGAAATGATTCGAGGGGGGGATTTGCTGACAATTATACGGTGCGGGCTAATCAATTCAGCCCATTCACGGTGTGGAGTGGACTGATCCGCCCGAACAAAGGGCTGGTCGGCGGGGGAGGTACCTGAGAAATGGGCCGTCCCGGTGTAAGTAGCATGGGGAGACGCCTCCCCCCCTCCGAAACAGCACCACAGCATATGGCCTGGCTATGAACTTATTAGCCAGAGGATTAAGACCAAAGCCAGGAGCCAGAGGGCCACACCGCGGCCCCCTCAAGACCTGTGTGCCGAGGTGTGGTTCTCCTCGGCCATAAAGACATGATACTTTCATTTAAACAGATTCTCTTGGAGAGGGGTCAGCTTTAGATGTCTTCCTACAGTACATCTGACCATATGTCATCGATGTCAAAACAAATAGGGGAAGGAAATAACATTAGCACGTGTTCATGTAACCTAAAAAGGTATGATTTCCAAAATTTCTGTAGGTCCATGCATCATGACGACGCAACGGGTGGGCAGCTGGCATTTTCAAATGGTGGAAATTACATTAAAAAAATAGTGTTAAAGTGTTATCTTATGACAGTGACATTATTAATGTACACTTCACATGAACTGATAATGCCAGCAGTGCTGCCTGCGTGCCAGTAAAGAATCTACAGTCTTGATTTTGATCGTCAGTAACCAAGCATCGCTTTGCCTCACAGACACTGAATTTTTTGTGGCAATTTGAAGTTTCTCATTAGCTGCACTGATGGCTGCTGAGGTGGTATTATGCTCAGAGCTGCTGAAAGGGGACTGGAGAGAGGCCGGATTGCGCAGTGGGTATATTCATGAGCAGATCTTGCTCAGGAGGGAGGCTCTTCTCTGGACTTTGATGTGATGGAGAGAGTGACAGGTGATCGTGCCGCCCTTTCATGCCTGTCAGCAAGACTCCACGACCTCCTCAACCTCTCCTCTCACCTAGTGGCAGTCAACAAGCCCCTCCCTATGTGTGTCTAGGAGCTGAGGACGCCCACTCCGGTGCCAGACCGAGGTGGGTCTCCACCTGGTTCCTCTTGGTTCTAAGAGAAGGTCAGCGAGGTCATCCTTTCAGCACAAAAGGTGGGGGATTTGCGTTATTTAATAAATCCCTACTCCTCGTAAAGAGGACCCAAAGGTAAGACCAGGGTGCCCTCCTAGGGCTTAAGTCCAGATTATTGAGCAAGAGGAGGGTCCTAGCAGGTTCAGAACCACACAGAGGACAACGAAGGATGGATGAAGAAGCTGCTACCTACTTTCTTTACTATTTTCTTTTCTCAGAGATCTTCTCCTGCACCTATTTATTTCACATCACTTCTATCTTTCTTGTCTTCATGGCATGGTATCACCCTCATTTATATGCCTGTTTTGATAACACCAGGGTTCTTGATCACTCTGTAATGGAGAGGCACAAGCGTTTTTTTTTGTTTGTTTTTTTTTGTCTTTCGTTCATGGCCCTACCCCTTCTGTCTTTACAGCCGAAGTGAACCAGCTTGAGGATTCATTAAGACAGAGCTGAGAGGTTAGCCGTTAATGAGAGAGGTTTCAACAGGGCCTGGCGGCTCCAGCAAGCCGCATGCTCCCTCACTCCCGTCTGTCACATGACGGCGAGGTTAACCTACTTCAGAGGGCTACGTCTTTACCGACGTCTCTCAGAACTTCAAGGAGAATTGGTGAGTGCACCTCCCTCACTCGCTACAGTAAAGACAATGCAATTCCTCCTATCTTGCTTCCTCCACGCACACACACACACAAGCGAGACAAAAATAGATGAGGCTCGGCGCCTCAAACTGAAGAAGAAGTCCTTCTCGTGGTCAGGCTTGTCAGTCTCTATCAATACTCGCTCACATGTTCTTTCGGTGGCATTATTCTGCACACAAATATCTACAGGCTCACTTGGCACCTTCTTACCTCGGCTGTCGCTCGGTGAGGTGTCTTCAAAGAGGGTGCTGACAGAAGAACAATCAGCAACATCCGATTCTGCGCTGTGTTCAGGCATAATTGAGAGCATCCATTTGTTTTGTTTAGTCAATTCGAGAATGAACTGTAATTTCAGATGCATTCACTTGACACTTACTTGGTATTTGTCATATCTAACATAGCGCACGACAAACGGCGAGCCAAAATGCTTGTACAGTATACAAATACACCGTAAAGTAGGGGTGCTCAGTTCAGAACAGCTTTATGACTGACCAACACGCCTGATTCAACCCTTCATTATTTTCCAGGTTCCCACTGTGGATTATAGGAAAATCACCTGTGATGGACTGCAGTCTTCCAGGAACAGATTTGAATACCACTGTTAAAAACCTACAAGCAACAATTAGTTCTGCAATCAACCAATCTAATGCCTATTATTCAATTAACTGACTAATCAAATCATTAAGCCTTCTGTGGCTTCCTCTCATTTTGTCAGATCATTTAAGGCCCCAAACCCTTTCTTCTTTCCTAACAATGGAAGCCTCTTTGCACCCAACACTTCCTATAGTGCACTGCAATCTGCTGGAATGACGACTTCCGTCATATGAATATAAATCACTTTTGATTTTTGAGCAAACGACGTTTCAGCTTTTTACATACGTGACATCCCTGATGACTTATTGAATTTCCTAGCACATCATTGCATTCCTACCCAGCTTAGATATATCTATACTCGTATTAGATATATCTATACTCGAAAAACGTACTAAACTGTTACTGGGGCAGTGCTCCTCGTGCCTCTAGGGTGTGACCTCAGTACTTTTATTTATGGAACATAACTATCATATACTGTTACACTTAGAATTTTTAAGTTGTATTGACTCCATACATCTCGTCTAGACCTCAGTTATTTTATTAATTTTTCTATTTTAAAAAGGTACAAATTCTAGTCCTACCTATCGTATCTTGACACCTGCACCTGTGCATCACCTTTTTTCTGACAGTATGAGTTATATGTAGAAATAAGTCAATCTGTTGTAAACCTTTGGCGCAAGGCCTGAACACTTACAATGCTTAATGACCATGGGGAATGCTTTGGCCAGGAGCCATTTTCTTCCTTATTGCTTCGGCTGCTGTATCCCAGCCAAACCAACGTAGGCAAATTAGGTTATCCCTATTTACTGTCAACTGCTCTTTTAACTCCATTCAGCGTAACATTTTTGGATGCCACCCGGAACACTCAATCCAGCTGCGACGGTACAGCCAGAGTACAGTGACCCGTGTCCAGAGGGTCAGGCAGGTTCGGGTGCAAGCACGTTTGGAAACCGAGGTATGCAAAGAAAAGAGGAGGAGGAGAGGAGTCAATGACACACACTCACGCTCTCACCATGACGAACACACAGAGGGATCGATAGACGAGGTCAATCTGCTGTCAGTAAGGCTGTGTTAGTAGGAAAAGCCACAATGTCACGTCCACCTGTCAGGAAGTGTTAGCTGGCCTTGAGGTGACCAAAGGATGGGTGTGTGTGTGTGTGTGTGCGTGCGACTATGTAAGTGTGTGTGTGCTTCAAAACCCTTAACCTCACTGACACAACCCATCCATACATCGCAGGTGTGTCAATGTCACGGAGATCAGGGGATTTTTCAGATTTTGTTTATTACAGGTTTTGTTTCTAGAAAACAGACATAAATAGTGCAATAGTGTGTGCTCCAGGTACCTAGCACATTCACAAAAAAACACATCGACCTATTGCAACGCATTGAATTCAGTTTGATGAAATTTTCTGAATATATCTCGATGTCAGATGATACTTAAGTTGGCATGAATAAAGGCTATTGCTTCCTAGAGATCAGTACGCTAAAATAATGCCACATAGCTTGTTTTGACTGTTTTGCTTTGCTTTGTTTCTTCAGTGACATTATTTGGTGAACCTTATGCAGCATTACATTTGATAATTAGGCACAAATCATTGTTTATTTTACTGTATGATTTTGAATGGTCTTTCCAAACAATGGTGCCCAGAGCCTAAATGTTTATGGTTTGCTGGGGGCCAAATACAAACTGATATACAAATAAAGTTTTAAAATGCGTATTTTGTTACATTACACTAGGTTTATGTTATTACAAAAATTTCAAAATACATTTTAAAAGGACATTGTGGAATGTAATAATTAAAAATGTTTTTTTTTTTCTTTCTTTCTTTCTTTCTTTTTCAATTTAGGGTAACTTTCTGGAGGCCCAAATCAACTTTGAGCAGGTCTGTGTAAAACAAAAAAAAACAATATTGTGTTTCAACACCAATACCAGTATTGTGGTATAAAACTACAGGCCTGCTTTTGGTCAATTTTATAAATAGTAACATTTGCAAGCTCATATTCCAAGATAGAAATGAGCTGACTGTTCCTTCAAAACCTTTTCAACAGCTGTACACCTAACCTGCTTCTATAACAACTCACCTATTACATGTATTAACTGATACAGAATATGTAATGTTTTTTTTTTCTGAGAGCACTAGTCCATTTTTGGGGATGTATTATGTGCTATAGCTTGAACAAAAGCTGCTGGAATAGCAGCGCGACCCCTCCCGATTAACAAATGATGGAACTGTGGCTGCAAACAATTTAGCTTTCATCTGTAAATTACCACAAACACTACAATTGCTGTTATTATTTTCTCAAATATGTCCATAATCCATTTAACAGTGAAGGCAAGAAGACGTGTCTATTTGACAGTGCTCTAGACATTTGTGGCTGTTGGAAAGATGGAAAGGTCATCTTACAGAATAATGAGAAATAAATTGAATAAATGTTAAATCAATGTTGGTCTGTGTTTTACTTTGTATTAAACTAAAAAAAATGAATCTATGTCGGCATGTCTTATTATTATTTTCTGCCATTTTGTTAAATGATAAATACATCCAAAATGGTCAGCGAGCACTAGTTGTTTTTTTTTTTTTATGAGGACACGCAGTTACTGAAGTCAATCAAACGGGACAAAAAAAAATCTGCTCATTTGTAATAAAATACGAACATCTGAATTACAGGAGCTCTGAGATTTTATCCACTCGTGGTGAAAACATCACTTTAAGCATCATGAATGGATCATGATTTGTCACTATTTGTAGTCAAAAATCATGCATTGTGTGAAACACTGTAAAATCTGAACCATAACACCTAGTGTGAAAGCCAGGGAGTCGACAGACACAGAAGAAATCAACAGACAGGGAACGAATCATGGCCCTGATCAAAGAATCAGGAAGAACAATTGTCAGGAACAATATTGCTGAGGAGAAGAGGAGAAAAATGGCATCTACATGTGACAGATATATAACGAAGCAACGTCAAATGACAGAACAATAGTATACAGTGTACATGTATACTGTATCTGACACACACACACATACACACACACACACACACACACACACACACGCACAGGTTCCCATGTCACTCAACAAGCACTGGATGAAGACTGAAATATTCAAAATACCTCATTTGAATGATAAAAGCAAAACTGGCAAAGAAAATGCCAATGAATACTAAAATGAGCCTCTTTTATTCTACACAGATTACAAATTCCACTCCAAATCAGATTATCAGCATTACTCTAGCTCTGTTAAAAGCTATTTATACTTTTGTATTTGAGACAACTCCCTTTAGAGAGCGCTTGCCAAAATAATGACTTAGAAGACAATAAGAAAGAGCTTGTGTGTATTCTTAGATTTTTTTTCGCTCTCCCTCTTTTTTTTTTGTCAGCAGTTGTCAGAGATCTGCTCCGTTTCTCAAGGACATGACTGAAGAACATGCACAAATATCCATGATCAAAAAAAGAAGAAAGGCAAAAAAAATGTGTTTCCAGTTTTCATTGGACTGCGTGAAAAAAAAAAAAAAAAGATTAAAAGGTACTTTTTGCACTGATTAATTTCTAACATCTCCCAAACAGCCCGAACTGTGAAAAGAGACAGGCTGAGTGAGGGGTGGGACTGTGGGTTTTCCCTTTAAAAAAAAAAAAAAAAAACCTGAATTAATTATTACTGGTCATCTCTTACATTAACAGGTATAAAAGATGTCTTTTTTTATCCTCCTCCATTCCTCATTAACACACACACACACACACAAACACACACACACACACACACACACACACACACACAAAACAAAAGCTCTTCCCCTACCCCTCCTCAACTGAAGTCTGCCTCTAAAAGGGGTCTGTAATTTTAAGGGGGTTTCATACAGCTTTTGTTGATTTTGCTTTTGCACCCTCTATCAAAGGGCTCAGAGGAAGAGTGTTAATCAGGTAGGAGCTGTGGGGCTCAAAGAGGAGGGCCGGGGCCTTTGTGCTGGTATGAAAGGCTCGTCGAAGGGGCGTCTCTTCACGTTTCTTTACTTTCACCTGCTGCGACCCATTTGGTCTCTTTCAGAAAGAAAAAGGGGAGCAAGAAAATGAATAAAGAAAAAGACAGATGAGCAGCTCGTTCAGGCCAATGGCTTCATCAACAGCCACTTGGACTCTGCACACACCGCCACAGTGTCAGTGCTTTAACCACACGGCTTCCATTACCACGAAAACAATGTAAATTTCCACGACACCTAAACTCCGGGGAAACTCTGACTCAAAGATTTGTGTGAAGACATTTTAACCCGATCCATAAAGTGGTGGGGAGAAAAGTCAGGAATGTGGCTCAAACCGGATGTCTGCAGTGGCGCTGCTTCTCCAATAGTTATATTATGATGCCATCTTGTGGACAGGGTGGTCCCAGTCTCGCATGCTCTGTTGATACTCACATCAAAGAGTAAATGCAAATTATTTTTCACAGGCACCTTGTGGAGAATTTCTGCTCATTTTCCCTGTTAAACAACGCCGACTCAATCAAATAACTGCTACATGTTTCATTACTATAGAAAACTGCAAGGTTCCAGCACTACAGTAAAGTGATTTTAGATCAATTCTTTCTTGGACAGAAGCACTATTCTATTAAACATAAAACAGGAATAAATGCAGGATAATAACAAAATTATTACCACAAGGGGGCGGCAACCAGAAAAGTGCTATTATTGCAATTACAATACAAAGCACACGTGCAAACGGGAAGGAGGGAACTTACGGGCATTTATGAGGTATTCCCATTCCATTCTGTGATTATTGTAGATAATATTATTGTGAAACTCTGTTACTTTAAATAGAATAAACTTTTGTGAGTCCCAACTAAAATGTCCCAAAGTCTTTGTCCAACTAAAAGTCCCAATGTCAAAATGACAAAAATATTTACTTCCAGCAATTTTTTGACCTTATAGAACTAACTACATGGATGCATAAAATCATGATGTATTAAACTGAAACGTCCAGAATATACCCAGTAGCTAAAAAGCATCCTGACATTTCTTCCAAAAACACTCAGTTTTGACAAAAATGACTGAGAGATTTTAAATGGTCCAAAAACACCCGAACAACAGACACATCATGCAAAGTACCTGCCATGTAAGGGCCAGTAAGCTTCATGGTGTTAGACCACATAATATTTCATTTTATAGTTATTATTCTGATACCAGTCTATTGTGATACCAACAGATCATGAGATCTTGCCCAGTCAAAGAGTTTTTAGTCAAAATTGAACTTCTATTGATTCAGCAATGCACTGTCAAAATCAAAAGATGTACTAATATAATCGCAATTTTTACATATTTCACACACACACACACACACACACACACACACACACACACACAAACACACACTCACACAAACACAGAAACCCAGAAAAGTGTCCTGGCAGGTCATACATTACTCAAGCAGGGCCAGACAGTCTAGGCTGGCTATCCACAGAGCTAGCGGACATGCTACATTTATATAAAGGGGTCAGTCTGGAGGCTTTGCGGAGGCTGTGTACTGTGGAGGATTGGATTCTCACATGAATGCTTGCACTTTCCCGTTTCTTCCCATCCTCCCCCTCTTCTACGGCGAGATAGCTTTTGAATGGCAGAACTCAATCTCTGATTGCTGTTCGACTGCCCACGAAATAAATACACAGCACCAGATATAGCAGAAGTACACGCTGGTATTGGAAAGCGCACACAGAAGGAGAAGTGTTGCAAGATAGATCTGGCAAACACAGTCATCTTATAGTGGAGACAAACAGAGATCATTATTTTGACAGGCATCAAAAACAGTTTACAGTGTACATTTGACAACATGGAGGCCATCACCTAGTGCTGGCCAGTATCGATCAAATTCAGCATCACACTATTTTCTACCAAACATGTCACAGTATCACAAAATGAGACGATGTTTGACTTTGTGCTCCTCTACGCTAAAAGAATCACACAGTTTATTTTGACTATTTTGTCCTATTTGCTTCACATCAAAGAGAACCTTGCCACTATTTTAAATGTTAATCAGACAGACTAGTTTCCACGTGCTTTCAGTAAATAACTTAAATTTGTGGTGAATTATATTCTTTTAATCTATCAGTATCACCAAAACAAACAAAAAAAAATATTGTTTGATTAACGCTGGTACACCAGTGTGGGCAGTACATCATCCAGCTCTAAAATCACCCGAGCATTTTAGCCCTTTGACTCTTTAAAAGGCAATTCTGCTGATTTTCCGCATCAGTAAATTGTTAAGATGCAAACAAAGTCATTCAGTGTGGTTTGATGGTTTGATGAGTCACATTTGTTCACGGAAGTGCTGAGACAAACGAGACATGTAAAGCAATTAATGCCTGCATAAACCACATAACAAAATGTTAAATGATCATGAATGGCGCCTAATGCTTCAGACATTGTTTTTTTTAAAAAGGTTTGAATCCTAAATATAAATTTTTAAAAGACATTCATGGCAAAGAGAGGCACATGCTGGGTGTTGTAGCGTCACATTTGTCGCTATTGTACCGGCATTACTTGTAAAATGTCAAAAGACATGAGTAAACTCATTGCTCACTTTGGATGGTAAATAAAATGGCTACATTTGCATTGAAGGCATTGAGACTCCTGGTTCCTATCGCCAGTATTGTAAAGAAAATTATGAATTAAAAAAGCTTCTAAAATAGAACACTGCATGATTGTTTAAATCGCAGAGGCAGAAAAAAGGGCCGACAAAATGTATTCTTTGTGAAAGAAGGAGACAAATTGATCTACAGTAGATGTGGGTGATGTAATGGTGTGTAGTTATGACAATAAACAACTGAAGATGTCTTTCTGCTTCACTGGTCAAATGAATGTTTCATTAAAGAGAGGTTAATTACAGGCTGGCAGGTTTTCAAGAGATTGTGAGTTGAATCCCTGTGATTGGTCCTCCTGTGCATTATATGATTTAAACCAAATCATTTTCCTCCTCGCTTTAAAAAGCATTTTTCAAATGTGATACCAAACATACGATGTCTGCTCGAAATTAGCAAACCTCAGAAAAGTATAATAACGTGTTACATAATGTGCGTTGTGAAAATGTCTTCAAGAATCGTGGTTTTCTGTTTTGGCCGTGTTACCCACCTCTAATCTACAGTACAGTCAGTAGTTTAATGCAGTTTAACACTGTGCGGAGAGAAACGGTGCGTAAGCAGCGCGTTTAGAATGCAACTCACATAAAATGGGTCTGTGTTTCTCATTTTGCACCGCTGCGTGCAGCTGGAAGCATGCCAAACACTGCCATGCAAATGAGAGTGTGGAAATGAACGAGAGGCAGACACAAAGGTCAATTAGAAAGAGGGGTGGGGGGCTGTAGAACCGTAGAATGGCAGCAGGCTGCTCAGCTAGTAAGTGTGTGTGTGTGTGTGTGTGTGTGTGTGTGTGTGTGTGCACGCGTGTGTTTTGGGGGTTGGTCGCCTAATGCCAACCTGAGACATTTCACTTTCCACACCTGAATTCACAGACAGACATATTCCCCCATTGGGAGACAAAGCAGAAAAAAAACAAACACACACCCCATAATGCCCTCCACACCCATACACACACACACACACGCACACACACACACATAACACACACACACACACTTTGTCATCGTAGTCAACATGATCTGGGTGGCAACATGGTCATTGCTGGGCAGGGGAGTGTGACGCCATCTCCGTCTGCTGCAATCGCCTTTTGTTGCGACGTTAAGCGCAAGCCAATGGCGTTCCAGGGCGAAAAGCTCCCAACCTATTGCTGTTCCTTGTCATTTAAAAATTACATATTTATAGTAACTTTTTCTTAAAAATCTGACAGCTGTCTTTTTCAACCACACTGCTCACACACATTCGAATGGCACTTGGGATCAGAATTAGTATCAGAAATTACATTTTATTCTAACACACACACACACACACACACACACATGCACCAACTAACCAAAACATTAAAATGATATGTCAAATATTGTTTAGGTCCCTAAAACCCATCAAAGCACGGAGTCCACAAGAGCTCTGAAGAAGTGTTGTTGTACCTGGAATCTTCCAGGCTAGAGCTGTAAGCCTACATGAATCACACTATGAATTCGCACAGCACATCCCAAGGGTGCTGGATTAGATTGAGATTAGAGAATTGGGAGGACAAGTCAACAACTTTATGGTCCTCAAACTGTTCCTGAAGCTTTTTTTGCAGGGTGGCAGGGCACATTATCCTGCTGAAGGAGGCCACTGCCAGGGAAAAAAAAACATTGCCATGAAGGGGTGTACTTGGTCTGCAACAATGTTAAGGTATTTGTTACATGTCAAAATAACATATACATTAATGCCAGGACCCCAGGTTTCCCAACAGAATATTGCCCAGAGCATCACACTGCCTCTTCTGGCTGGAACTCTACTCACAGTGCATTCTGGTTTCTTCGCGACACACACACACACACACACACACACACAGATAAACTCAGCTGTCCACGTCATGTAAAAGAAAATGTGATTCATCACATCAGGTCCTCTTCTTGGATTGGTCCAGTTCGACAGTGGACAGGGATCAGCATGGGCACTCCTACCATTCTGCAGCGAGCCCGCACAATTTGGCCCTTGTCACTCAGTGTCGCTCAGATCCTTACACCTGTCCGTTTTTCCTGCTCCCAAAACATCAACTTCAAGAACTGACTGTTCGCTTGCAGCCTAATATATCCCACCCACTGAGAGGGACTGCCATTGCAATGACTTAATCAGTGTTTTTTCACGTCAACTGTGGTTTTAATGTTGTGACTGATCTGTGTATACATTAAAAAGGTTTTCCTATTTGAAATGTATTATTGTATTAGAACAGAAGTGAAGATATCATTCATTTACAGCGTGTACTTTTAGGAGCATATGTGCAGTTGCTGCTTCTATAGGAGGATTATGACCAGCTACGTACATGAGATGACTGAGTGTGTCTCATTACAAAATTCGTGCAAATGAATCATCGGCCATCCCCGGGCTGAGGCTACGACTTTAATATACGATGCATTGTCCGCACCTCATGCCTTTTCTAGCCGTGGCACGGTGCCAGCTAGTCTGCATGCAGACTTGATGAGGTTGGCGTAATTCAGTGGATGCGCGGGGGGGGGGGCCCGCACGGTCCTGCTGTAGCTGCTAATGTCGTGGCGGCCCTCCTCCGGTCACCATGGCGACGGGCAACAGAAACACGAATAGGGAGAAATTAAATCACGGCATCGTGGGGCGGATGCATTAATTTTGCATAAAGAGAGGGTGAAGTGCGGATGCGCCGCCACTCCTTTTGTTCCTGACCAGTGCTGAGGGTGCACGGCATCAACCGGGCCACTTCCGCTGAAAGATGAATGACACATAATATCGAACTGCATCAAAAAAAAAAATCCCCCAAACCCCTCCAAACAAGGGCTCATACATCATGTCCTGAAAGCTCTTATTGTTACTCTCATATATTCATGCTTATGGAAATCAGTGAAGAAAGGTGGGACTAATTCTCCGTTCTGAAATGATGTGAGAGTGTCTGTAATGTTCTTGAGTGGGTTCCATCTCGTCACATTCCACTCATCATGAACTACAGGGTTAAAGGAATATGGGGGGGCAATTTTACACAATTTTCTCCTAAAATCAAATGTAGTCAATCAATCAAGACATGTCGGGGGGCGGAGGTTCATCTCTTTAGCCTTTCCAAAGAGATGAGGTTAATGGAGCTAACAAGTAATGGAAGCTTAAACCCCACCAGTTAGCATCATGCTAACCACTTAATCAAACTTTGTTTTTTTGACAAACTGCTACATATAAAAACGGATGGGAATAAAGATGCTGCTAATGTTTTCGCCACTGTTACAATAAAACTGTTAAAAAACCTTACATTTAATTCTATTTGAGGTTACTTAACCACTTAAGTAAGGCAAGTAGGTGGTAAGTATTATGCTAACTGCTGCATAATTAACCTTGACTACTTGTTACTTATATTACAATTGTAGTTCTTGTGTTAAACTAAAAAAAACAGACTTCAATCACAAAAGTTGACTTTGTTGATTGACTACATTTAATAGAGACAGAGACAAGAATAATATAAAATGTCAAACAAATCCAATAACATGTGTAGAAAAACCTCAATATGCAATACACAATGCTCTATTGTCCACAAATGCTGGTTATATATATACTATAGATAAGTAATTAACAGTTAAGTGAATAACTAATAACACAGATGGTAGTAAGGAATCTGTGTGTGATAATTAGCTACCGACCACAACAAGAAGAACCATCACGAACAAGCCTTGCTATGACGCAAGGAGACAAAACAGCAATCGTGAATCACCGACCGCTCTGGCTCACCAGATCATCAGAAGATGTCAGTCACGCGTGATAAAAGGCATGTTCTGTCCACCTCTGCACAGCATACATCTTTATGCTGATGACTCTAAAAAACAACCCTACACTCTACCCCGACTATACAAGTTTATCACAGCGGTGCTGATTTGATTAGAGTTCACGGCGAGATTCAGCACTGTCACAACATGGGTGTCTTTGATTTCCTGGCGAAGGCGGTGTGTCGGCGCACATACAGACAGCTGTTCATCATGGTGACAGGAATGCATGGAGTGCTCCCATAGTGCTTGCTGTGTTTTCTTCCAACCGTAGAGGTTTTTAATCCAGGAGCATCCTATCCCTGTGCATGTTACTGTTTACCCAACTCAAAAACATCCCAATATCAATCAACTGATTAACAAGCATGTCCTCTGTAAAAGGGTGTGTTAGAGCAGGGAAAACACTAAACAGTGCAGGGCAGGAACAAGATTAAACATCACTACTTCACACTGTTGAAAATGAAGGTGCCAACGAGTTCATTGGCGTGAACTTGTTCTCTTGTTCACTGTTCTCTAAAAACATAACCGAATGGATTAGTTCCTATGGTTACTGCAAATTTCCTATTTGTGGGACTAATTATCTTAGTCTTTAAAGATCCATTTTTTGTAAGTGAGATGTGGAACCTTTTTGAGGTTTAGAGAACCTTTGCATCACAGAAATGAAATACATTACAATATACAGTACCTTGATACGCTTTTCTCAGTGTATTGCGATAATGACCTAAAGAAGACGGACTGTATATTTAATAAAAACAGAGCAAGATGAGCCACATTCAATTGTATTTACTGCAGTGCATTGTGAGATACACTGAATGTCTCACAATGTACTGCAGTACATTTTTTTTGTTTTTTTGTATGCGGCTCTACTGTTTTTTTTGTCCAAAACACGTAATTGAGTCTTGTAAATTTCTTGAAGTATCATGATATTGTATTCTTGCGTATTGCCCACCATTCCTCCAAGGGAACATACCCGCAAAGTTTAGTTCCAAACGGCATCTTACAAGCCATTTCCCCTTACCAAACACTTACACATGTGATTCAGCCTATCAGATTCTTCTGAAGAGGTTGATTAGCTGGAACAGGTGTGGCTGACTGTGGCTGGAACTAGACTCCACAGGACCAGGACAGCTGTCCCTGCTTTATATCAATGTATCTATTTATTTGTTCATTCATTCAAGTCAAAGTCAACAACCATTTAGATAACAGTGTAACTTGATTCAGCATAATTAACTAAACCTCTAGCAAAGAAAAGAGTCCAGTACATGGTAATTATAATGAAACAATAGTGAAACCCTTTTTTTGGTGTTACATAGAACGTTTTTAAACGTCTTTAACATGTTTTCCATCATAAACAACCATTTGTGCATTCAATTTCAAAGTCACTGTTCCACATACAACCACCGCCTTTACTAAATCCTTCCGGAACCATTTCTAAGGTTGATGAGTCACTATGCTGCACCAATATTGGATGCTTCAAATAACAAGGATGGGTGCCTTGACATGCGAATCCAAATGAAATGAGGTTTAAACATCAACAAAGGGAAAGGACGCAATCAGGACACCAGGCATGATCTGTCCAATCAGTTGACCAGCTTGATACCATCAACCATCAACAGTCTAGCAGAACTATCAACATCATTTCAGTGCAAAACCATCTCCTGATGGAAAGAGCGTTTCCACTTCTCAATAACACAAAGCAACCAAGACCCTACTGGACCCAATCTGCATCCGGAGGCAGCCGGGGAAATAGCTATTACATCAAATCTACAAATCCTGTGGATGCACAGTGCCGGACTAAAGGCTTTGCTGACACCGGAGAACCTGCTGCCGCATGACAAATAGATCATGCAAATGACCTCGCACCGATTCAGAAGGGAGCGACCACATAAGGTGGAAGGAGGTAAACGCCATCCATCAACAATCGCTATGTCCAAACACACGGAGAAGTCACTCATCAGGGTTCTGCATGTACCACCTTAACACACTCAGCTGCAGACAGCTAGTTCAAGCGCTGGCATGCAGGAAAAAAAAGACACACACATGCCAAAATCTGCTTATTAAGACACAAGAATAAACTAAAAGGCATCACTTGGTTTGTCTGTCTGGGCACCTTCTTGGCTGGCTATCTATATAGGCAAGCCAGTCTCTCATCAATAATGCAGCAGAAGTTCATGTTTATGCAATGGGGAGCACATATGCATGCAAGGTATTGTACATCCTGACAAGCCCCTTAACATGCACACACACACACACACACACACACACACACACCCTGTAGTCTAGTCGGACCCGTATCTGTTCGACAATTAAGAGTCACAAAATGTTCAAATGGCACATCACTGACTGAGAGCATGACAGGTGAAAAAAACAGATGCAAAAGAGAAAAAAAGGGTATTAAATACTCACCTTTTTCCAGCACTTCTTTTGTTATTGTTTTAATGCAGCTTCTTAGTGCTTCATGATAGCACAGTACACAGAAAAAAAATAACTGTAGTGGCATGGTGATATGCAAATTAATGGATCACGCTGAATACAGGGGCATTTATTATTCATAAATTACTCATGTTTATGCAAATCAGGCTACACACAGCTACTGAAATGGGGGGTTGGTAATTCTGCCTTGTTGCAGATACAGACAACATGAGCTGCCTAAGCAAGCTGGGGCTTTTTTTTGTTCTCTGACCATTTGTTTTCTAACCAATTGTTCAGTCAAAAAAAATCAGTTCCAATGATTTTTATACTTCGATTTAATAATAGTGACGACAACAGGTTTTGGGCCCAAATTATACTGCACATTTTCATGTACTCATTTACATTAATTGAATCTTACTGTAATGCGACTGAGGCTAAAGCCAGTGCAGAAAATAGTAGTGGTCACACTAGCGCCGTAACACGATCCGTGATAATACGAGACAGCTTTTGAATACGCCATAACAACCTGTCCCAGATGAATCTTCGTCACAACGTGGGCTCCTGCAATTACAAGAGCACAAAAGCCCACAAAATGACACGATCCATATAGGAGAAAGCCAGTTCCTCCAGAAACATTTCTTGGTATATTCCTTGTGAGGGACAGGAATTAATTTCCACTTGGTGCTGGAAGCATGCTGACTCTCAAATCACACTGGAACATTCCAAGCAAATCACAGACATCAAGGAAGTATGAAACACGAACATTTATGTTTTATGCAGAAATTGGTGGAAACATGAAAAGACCAACTGTGGCCCCCTTGGTCCCACCATGGCACTGTGTGAGGCACAATAAGAACAATCAATGCTTTCAAAACCAACTATTTCAAATTTCATTGAAAATGTAATACAAGAAAAAAAAAACGAATATAAAATTTAAACATTAATATAATGTGAGAAGTAAAGACATACTAAAACTAATCAAATATGTTGACATTCCCTAAAGGTGAGGGAGCTTCAAAACACCCATTTGAAACTGTGGCCAATAGCGACCTCATGTGGCCACACTAGAAACTTGGAGTGTTTTCATTTGGTCCTTTTTGCCCTCGAGAACATGCCAAAACAGAAGACCCCAAAACAGTCCGGGACGACTTTAAACTCTTCCATGGATGACTTATTAACTCTGAGTGCAACAGTGCGAATCCCAAGGAAGCATCTGTAGCTTACAGTCAAAGGCACCAGTGACCAAATATTTAAGTGGAATCATTCTCAGTAATGTGCTCCTCCCCCAGTAGCAGGCAACTTAATCTACATAACTAAATCAGTGTCCTAATCCAGCCAGAAAGGCTATAAGAACTGAAATACTATGAAAAAAATCTGAACAATGAACATTCGAAACTGTTTCAGCATCTAAACCTGTATTCTCAACACATCCCTCCATCTCCAAAGACAGTGTTATTTGTTCTCTTTGAAAGAAATAATAATCTGGGAACAAAACAAGGCTTTTGAGTGCATGCTCTCAGAGACAACTTCGAGGGAACTGAGAGGGACTGATGCCACACACCCCTTTCTGGTAAGAGCGTAGCTGAACACAATCAGATCGGTTATATAGTAAAGTGAAAACGAAAGCTAGAGATGAAATCCCAGCAAGACTGATGGAGCAATTTACCTGCACGAGACCTAGTCCCACTCACTGGAACTTTCCTGGAGGGTTTGCATGTAAACAAAAGCCGGGGAAGACGATCATGTCTTGATTACTGATAACAAAATGAAAGATTCCTGCAACACTTTTGTTTTACCAATGCTGAGTTTTCAGTATTGCAAACATCATGACAAATGTGCAGTTTGAACTTCGCTCTAGTGTCATCCTACACAATAAACAACTACCTTGTGTGTACTGAAGCAGCATGGGTGATAACACAGCTTAGCCAATAAAGCAATATTTCTGTCGATTTTGTTTTTACTTTTAAGCTTTCTTGAGATAAAACACAGAGTGTATTTCATAAAACACTGAGAAATGAAAAAAGCTTTGGCCATTCACGTTGAGAATGTCACAATATGTGTAACAGGACTTTCTTATATATAAAAAAAGCTTAAGTTACCAGTTAAAGTTTCTGTTCAAGGGCTGCATGTTTGAATGAAAAAAAGAAAAACACAAAATATTAGCAGACGAAAATGCCATAATTTGAGTGTGAAAACTCTGACTTCATCTAAAATCCACTGTAAATTCTGCTGATTTGAAGCTTGTCTTGATCAAGGATTAGCACAGTAGGCACTGAATTTTTTCAAGCAGAGCTTTGCAGGACTCCATTGTGTTAATATCTAAAACTGAATGAAATTTTGACCTCAAAACTGAAAACCGCACACAATTGGAAAATATGCATTGTCACACATGTGGCTCTGATGTCTTCATTTACTTCACATGAGAAGTCAGTGTTTCCCCTTCCATTAAACAGACCAGCTTAGATATACGGAAAGGACATTAGTATGCAACTCAAAGGCTGGTTCTAATTCTGTGTGTGCAGTTATATTGGACCAGAAATGTGTTTTTCAAAGGAAAATAAGCAGTTTAGACACCAAGTCCAGTGACTGACATAAGAGTTCATTTAGTCCCATTCACTCAGGCCAGGAAACTGTCTTGACTCCCCTGAGACATGGATCTCTTGACTACACTAGCCACCTCTTTCTCGAACTGATGGAGCAGCTTGAAGTCGCAGAATCCTCTGTATAACAGGCCTGTGGCTAAAGTTTTCATGGCCTCCCTCATCTGGTGAAGGGAGGGCACTGTGATGGTCTGCATGTCCCCATTGATGGTGGCTGTGATCACTGTGGGCTCTGGTTTTAGTGGAAGAGGCTCACTCTGCTCCAGACGGGCTTCCAGTGACTCCACCACCCTGGCTCCACTCTTCACTCTGGCGTCCTGGTCCTGGAGGGTTTCAGCGAGGGGTAGAGCCCCAGTGTCCGTCTTTGATCCCTCTGTGTCTGGGTAAACATGGTACCTCTCCCTCACCGCCTTCTCTCTCCTCTTGAATCCGCTGTACCATCTCGGGCTCGCCCTGAAATGGGCCACCCCCATGCGGCCCGCCAGCTCCATAGCCTTCTTGTGGATCAGGAGGTCTGACGGTGGGGCACCCTTGCTCTTGCAGCCGTCGATCCAGCGCCACAGCGCGGCCTCCAGCCTCGACCCCTTCCCGGTGCGGGCGTGCGGGTCGCCCTGCGCTATGTAGCTCCTGTTCCTCAGGAGTGTACACAGCACAGACTGGGCCACGTTCAGCCGACTCGCAGCCATCTTCTGACTCATTCGGGGCAGCTGGTCGTACAGTGCCAGTAGTTTGCGCTTCTCCTCCAGCGTGAAGTTTCTCCTCCGGCCGGCCATGCTTGTTTACACCGGTTCAGCAGGGAGACGCCACCGCGCATGCGCCCTTTTAACCCCCTATTATTAAAGGACTTAGTGTCCCTTTTTTTTATCATTTTAATTTATATACATTAAGTTAAAGCAAAAAAAAAAAAAAAATACACTATGGGACTGTCGATAGCAAAATCCAAGTGTTTGCAAGTTCGTCTGGTATGAAGTTTGAAGAAATGCAAGTAATACAAAAAATATCTAATTGGTACATGGATCATCTGGTACCAGGCAGAACAAAAAGAGTACAAATCTTTAAAAATTATTTTTTATTTTATTTTCATTACTCCTACAGTGCATTAACATTATTAAAAAAACGCATTTATTGAATAACAAGCAAAAACATCTCTTTGTCCACAAAATTGTGTTCACATTGTATATGAAAAAATCAAATTATATGTTATGCATTTCATTGTGTTTTGTTATGCAACCCGACCCGGTCCGTGATGCAAAAAACGGCTAGGGACCGCTGTCTTAATGTGCCTTTGGTCCGTGTGTTTTTCTCTGAGCACAAACCTGAATATTGTAATATAAATTAATAATGAATCATTAATTATATATAAATTAAAAGTATTTTTAAACTCAGTGTATCATTCTAAGCTCCTTTTCAGAATCACAAAACTTTATTGATTCCCGAGGTGATTGCTTATGTTATGACTGCACTATCACACAGAGACACAAAGACAAGAACAGCATAAAATAATAACCTCTAAATAAATCCAGCAAAAAAGTGTAGAAAAAACTTAATATGAAATACGCTGTGCTATATACACAAACACTGGGTATAAATACTATAGATAAGTAACTTACAGTTAAGTGAATTACTAATGACACACGTGGTTAGGAGTACGTTTTTGCACGTGGAGATCAGTAGAATATTGGTAACATGGATATAAGTAGTGATATTCACATGGTAAGACTATTGCACATACGATATTGCACATAAGAAAATAATTCAGCGCCCATTTAGAAATCCTCACATCATACTGCACTTGGTAAGATTACTGCACAAAGTAAGACATTGCACATAATGATAATGGTAAGAACATTTAGTCACCTTGGTTTATGGGTCGCATTGGGTCTGTTCGTAGGAAAAAAAAACATTTTTTTAGGAAGTTCGTCTGTAAAAATGTTTGAAAGAAATCCATGTAAAACCTTAAATTGGTTTGTTCATTCAAGGTTATATGAACTAAAAAGGAATTGATCTAGAACAGCCAGACAACGTCCTGTAGCAATTTTACCTGTTACATCAAACTGAAATTATTTTATTTCATTTTTTAGACTATAGCAGAAGCAAATAGCTTACCTGTTTTAAAAGTGTAGTTGAAGTTTAAAGGCTTAGATTTGAGATCAGTTCTCGTACTGGAGACCCCGGACCGCCAGGTGGCAGTGGAGCTTCTCTCTGGTTTCTCAGGCTGCTGCAGAAGAAGTTGGTGGTTTTGTTTGGAGCTGCAGTTCTGGATCTGATGAGGTTCCACACTTTCTCAGGAAAGACACCTCGTGGACACTAAGGTGAGACTGGTGTTGCTTTTTTGTTCCACCAAGTCTAGTAATTTGTATAAAAACGAAAACAGATTTGACCTAAAACAAGTAGTTTAATGGTGAGTGGTCCATCAGGACGCTCAGATCTGAGTGATGAGGTTCATGTGGGGTTCCTGAGAGGATACTCAGTTCACAGAAACTAAAAATAAAACTTGTATACTGTATTTCCACTGATATTTGTTTATTAATATGTCAAAGGGGAATAATGAACGATTTGGTCAAGCTACATCATTAATAATTAATGGGAAATTGAATAAACGAATGGCTATTCAGTACAAACAGTAAACAAATTCAGTAAACAAATACAAATAAACTGTAAATATAAACGTAACTAGAATTAAAATGTGCAGTAGGTAAAAGGATGGGCAGCAAGGTATTCTTTTTACATTAAATTTGTGTGGAAATGGTAGAAAGCAACAATACTGGAATGTAATTGTGTGCTTTATGTGAGCAAAAGATCAGCCGCGCTTCAAAAAAAAAAAAAAAATACCATTAATCTATGAAAAAATACAGAAACTCTGAGTGTCCAAGAATAAGTGTAAAATGGATTGTTTTTGTAGCTGCATATTCATCATAAAAGAAGTGATGTGTAGAGTGCAAGGTGGAAAGTTGAGTCAGTTCACGGTTCAGGTGGGCATGGGGGGAAGAGGCAGTGTGTTGATGAGGCTTGCGAGTGGGACCTGAGAGTGTGAAGTCATCCTTACAGTGAATGATGAAACACACACACAATAAAAAAAAAATCAACACTGATATTGTAGTGGGTTGAAAGGTGTATGTGTATAGAAACCGATGGCTGTTTCCTCTGTTGTACAAGGCCTGTAGTTGTTAAAAAATGAAATTTAGCAAACATAGGCCTTTGCTGCCAAAAAGTGGCCAATATCCTAAATGATATTTTACACATTTATTATTTGTATCGTTTCATGTATCAAAAACACAAAGGTTTTAATAGTGATTGCCCTTTTGTTGTCTCTTTTAATTAAACCATCTGTTTTGTTAAGGCCTGTTTACACCAAGTATTATATTTTCAAACATAAAAAGAGATGTGATGGTTTTGGGTTTTTTTTTTTTTTTTTTTTTTAACACTTTTGGATGTTCAAAAGCAGGTGGAAGAGGAAGGAAAACCACATTCCTCAATGTTTTTTCCATCTGTACTCTTTGAACTTGGTGTAAAAAGGCTTTTACTGTGCTTTTGAGATTTAAATATGTAATGTGTGTGATCACTTCTGACTATGTTGCTGACACTTATTTGTAGTGGATTAGAAGAGCAGTGAAAGTAATTGTTTGAATCATTGGTCAAATCTAGACACTGGTCCAGTGGAATACATTTTTAAACTACTCTATATGGACAGCAGTATTGGAACGCCTGACCATTACACCAACAGGGAGTTGACATTGCATTCAAATCCATAGACTTTAATATGGAGTTGGACCTGCCTTTGCAGCTATAACAGCTTTCACTCTTCTTGGAAGGCTTTCCATCCGATTTTGGAGTTTCTGTGGGAATTTGTGCCCATTCACTCTGTAGAGCATTTATGAGGTCAGGCATTGATGTTGCACGAGAAGGCCTGGCTTCTCCAGTTCATCTCAAAGATGGATGGGGTTGAGGTCAGGGGTCTGTGCGGCCATTCAAGTTCTTCCACACCAAACTCATCCAGCCATGTCTTTTTGGAGGCACAGTCATACTGGAATAGAAAAGGTTCTTCCCCAAACTGTGTCCAGAAAGTTGGAAGCATGGCATAGTACAAAATGTCTCCACTGGGAGTAAAGGGCCTAGCCCAAATCCTGAAAACAGTTGTGTCCTGATACTTTTGTCCATATAATATGCTGTCTGCCCCTAAGTTAGCAGTGGAAAGCCTGTAAAAGCCACAAACTCCAACATTATGTGAACTGCTTGCTAACTTATTTTAATGTCTACAGCATTTTCAGCCATGTATCACAACAGCTCCCAGAAGAAATACTGGACTTTTGCTAACGAGGCAGAGTTGGATAAATTAAGATATGAGGCTAACCAGAAGTTCCGCTCAAAAGCCCTCAGTCTCCGAAAGGTAAGAAATATTTTCAGGGTTGGCATGTGGTCACAAAGCTTTAATATTAATCCTATAATAACGAACATGTCTCATGTAATACGGTTTCTAGTTGAAGTATAAGAGAAAAAAAAACAAGGCTCGTAAAATTAACATATATCCACAAAGTTTCTTTGGATATTATGGACACTTTCACAGTGTAAGCTTGTCTGTGTAGTTATGTATTTAAATAAATCTTGCACAGAATTGATATACAAGAATAACAAACTAACTAGAGAGAAAATTCCTGAAGAAATTTAGTTCCTAATAAAGTGTCCGGTTTGTGCCATATGAAGCTTTGTGGATGTATGGTGAAGTGTTAATGAACAGAATTCCTTTCATTTAAATGTGGCCAAAAATGTTATGTAAGTGTATTGAGCAGAAAGGGATGCATGAAAACAAAGTGAAAGAGGAGTGCAGGGCTTGGATGTCGGGATGGATATGTGGAGGGGATGTGGCCTGAGGTTTCATGTGAGGTTTCATTTGGTCACTGTATGGAGACTGAAAGTTTCTTTTCCTGAAACTGCATTCATTAGAATGGGGCGAAAAATGAATAGAAGTGAATTGGGGGGGAAAGGGATGAGCAATAGTCAAGGAGAAGACAAGTGCTGGTCATAACTGACCGGGTTTGTGTGTCTTGAGAGTTTGCCTGAGGTATCACATGAAGTTTGGTGGATTTTTGGATGAAGCATTTCCGAGCAGGACACTCCTATTCATTTCAATCAGCAGGCCTATAATAACAGTAAATCGTTTAGATTTCAAAATGCTGTAACCTCGGTGAGACATTTTAATTTTTTTTTTTTCTAATACCTTGCTTATTTTCTGTCCTTAACAGCCTGGAATAAATGACTCCTCATTCCTTGATCCCCATGAAGAGAAAGTGATTTTCAGACACTATGAGAAGAGACTTCTGGACTTCTGTGCGATATTTAAACCTGCGATGCCCAAATCTGTAGTGGTAATAATTCTAATTCAGTCAAAAACCTTCAACAGCACTCTATCTAATTATTAATTTATTGTGAGGCTCTCATTAACATTCATGGGATACACAGAATCAAGAGTAATAGAATATTTAATAAAGCAGCGGCCAGCAGACCATTCTGCTGAGATTTCTCATTCTTTCACATTCACATTGCATTTTTCCTTTGCATTCAATTAATGGAAACATTATTGAAAAGATAGACAAATTAGTTAGTGAGGGCCTGTTAATGTATTATCTGTCATTATTGATGCATTTTAAAATGTGTTTATTGTTTTGTTCTAGGGTACAGCTTGTATGTATTTCAGGAGATTTTATGTAAACAACTCATTAATGGAGTACCACCCAAGGACAATAATGTAAGTCATCACTTAAATTAACATTGAACTTCCTATAAACATTATATAAAGAAAGAGCTGATCAGTCTTAGTTATAGAATTGTTCTTGCCCCAGCACACCCACGTCAGCTCAGGAACGGTGTTAATTAATTCAGTAGCTGCATCAGGTGTGATGGGAGGAGAGGAACTCCAGCACCAAGGTTGAGAACCACTGATTTAAGCTACACTATATGGACAAAAGTATTGGGACGCATGACCGTTACACCAACAGGGACTTTAATGACATTGCATTTAATTACATAAACTTTAATATGGAGTTGGTCCCCCTTTGCAGCTATAATAGCTTCCACTCTTCTTGGAAGAGTTTCAAAAAGGTTTTGCCGTTTCTGGGGGAATTTATGTCCATTCAATCTGTAGAGCATTAATGAGGTCAGGCTCTGATGTTGGATGGGGTTGAGGTCAGGGCTTTGTGCGGGCCGGTCAAGTTCTTCCACACCGAACTCATCCAACCATGTCAGGCGTGTCCACAAATTTGGAAGGCTGGCGTTGTCCAAAATCTTGGTCTGCGGAAGCATTAAGATTGTCCTTCACTGGAAGTAAGGGACCTAGACCCCACACTGAAAAACAGGTCTGTCCCAATATTGTTGTACATGTAGTGTATCTACAAAACATTCTTCTCCCCCTTGCCCTTGTTGTCTTCTCCTGCTTCTCCTCACACCACTCCTCGTTCTCCTCTTTCTTTTTGTTAAAGCTGGAGGAACAGAAACACTTAAAATCTGCATGTTACCAACACCAGTATCTTTGATTGGTCTGTCTCAATCCAGTCTATGGATTGTATTATAATCAATAAAACTTATGCTCCATTGTGGACCTTATAATCAGTAATGCTTTTGTTTAACATATATCAGAAATTAACACAGAAAAAGTAGCAACATGCATGCAGAAAATACCTTTTACCACCATCTTTCACCACTAACAAAACTAATGTTTCTCTAATACGCTCTTCCACAAGGCAGGCTACAGGATCCAAGCGAAAGATCAAATGCGTGTTAAAACGGCAGTAACAAATAAAAGTGCTTTGCTTAAATAGGGTAAAACACTGCTAGAATATGAAGAGCGTCCAGTGATTATTCGGTTACATTTTCATATATTTAGATGTGTTGCATTGGATGTTGTCTGTGCATGTAGTTCCTTCACAGAGGTTCTCTGTTCTCTCTTTAGGCTGACTTGTACATACCTGGCCTGCAAGGTGGATGAGTTTAATGTCTCCAGCACTCAGTTTGTAGGGAATCTTCAAGAGAATCCAGCAAGTCAGGAGAAGGCACTTGAGCAGATCTTAGAATACGAGCTGCTCCTCATTCAGCAGCTCAACTTTCACCTGGTGATACACAACCCCTATCGGCCCATGGAGGGTTTTCTTATAGACATGAAGGTAGGTCAGTTAGTTCATGTGTAGAGTTTGATTCACGTTCATCTAATGTAGAGCTGGGGGTAATGGCAATATGGCAAAAATAGAAAGTCATGAAACAGTGATCACGTATTGTTTTTTATATATATATACAGCCAGAGAGCACCAGTATTGTCAGTTAAGCTGGTCCAGCTTTGCTTCATAGGGCTCAGATTTGTAATTTCCCATAAACAGAATGAAACCCAAAAACAGTTCTGGCAGCTGAACTCCCTTTAAATCTATTTCCAGTGATCATGCAGTTGGGAAATGTTCCCCAAGTACTGTTGATGTCTAGTGTTGTGATTAATATCTTGTCATTGCGCACCTCTACATGGAGCTTGTCATGAACTTTTTGGGTCTGTTGCTGCTGAGGCTTCTTACAAGATGTTCCTCAAGGAGTTATTATACAAAACCTCTAAATCATACATTATGAAAATCCTTAATTATTTTCCTTTATTTTGATCAGAAGTGATGTGGTCTTTTTCTAGACGAGATATCCGCTCCTGGAAAACCCAGAAATGCTGAGGAAGAATTCAGATGATTTCCTCAACAGAGCCTCAATGACAGACACTGGACTTCTCTTCTCACCCTCGCAGATCGCCCTGACCGCCGTGCTGAACAGTGCAGCTCGTGCTGGTCTCAAAATGGAAACGTGAGATCACTAAACACTCACCTATATGGAGTCCAGTTATTTTTTCTCTTTTGAATAAGATGTTCAAAAATGAGATCACGGTTTAACTTCTATGCACCTGATCAGGCTAATCACTGAAAAAAGGTCAAGTCTTACCAAGAATGGAAGTGAGAAAGCAAGGTCCCCATTGGACAGTCCTCACTTTGGGCTTGAGTTACATGCCTTACTACAGAAAACCCCAGGAGGAAAGCTCCTCAAGGACACCTTTAGTAGTATGCATAATTTCCTCTCTAATACATGGTCGTGCTTTCCCTTGACTTAATGAATTGCCAGTTCTGTCCTGTAAGGACTACACCAGTCTCTTGAAATAGGTCTTGTAATGTGTCTCAGTGCGACTGGTTCAACAGGCATGGAGGGACACTTTAACTGACCAGACCTCAATCCCAATTCTCAGTATGGAACAGCAGGTGAAATGCTGAAACACAGGGAAGTCAAACTGAACTGTGCAATGTTTGTGGGCTAAAATGGACAGGAAGAGTCTCAAGAGGCTGGTAACCAAGTAATGGAACTAAACTGATGCATATTTTATTTAGTCCAGTGAGCTTAAACCTCCTGGAGCTGGTTTGTGAAGATAAAAGGTCCCCCCCTCCCTTCCCCAATCTGAATTATAAGATGGTCCCTAGTTGAAATGTAGTGCATATTAACATGTCTTTGTGGGGACTTACTTCAGTGTACCATGGATGCCAATCTACCTGTTGACATATGAAACACCTCGATAACTGTTGCTGTTTGTTCACAGATACCTCACTGAATGCATGGGGCTGAAGGATGACAAAGAGACACTCTCAAAGCTGTATGATACAATGAGACGTAAGTATTACCTTTGTGTAACATTAATAATAATTTGATGCTTTTGCGTGAGATAAAACAAATTGTGTGGTTGCTATAAAAAACTAAAAAAAAAAAATCATGGATTCAGACAGCGATCTCTGATTCAGTGCCCACCACTCTACTGCTGGACCACTGTGGGGGCGTGAACTCATTGGGTCAAGCCATTTATGGTTAAGGACAGCTGAACATGTAGCCACATACACAGGCTTTTTTTAAATAACTGACCTGAGCTTTAGTGTTTTTAAAGTCTGTTTGAATCTGCAGTGTATTGCTATTCTTTTCTTTGCATTTGTGTTTCTCCGCATTTAGTCGCTTTGCGACAGCAGTATATGTGAGGTCACACATTTTAAAGGTGACTCATCTGTCCGCTGTCCCCATATACTACAGAGCATACATTTTTTTTTTTAAACAATCAATACTCTGCCCCTGATTAACTGGGTTTGACACTGGAACCATGCCTGTATTCTAATAACTATTAGGAGAAGAGGTGGCAAATTGAGCTATAAAAATAAAACTTAGGAACAGTAGTGTGATTAATGGTGCAATAACACTGTATAGATCCAAACCGCAAAGCAAAATCAAATGCTTTTGTATCATTGAATGAAATACTGAGAACGGTCTTTTTAATTTTAGGAATAACAACTCTCCTAAAGGAATACGAATTCCCCAGAGCAGAGGAAGTAAACACTTGCAAACAGAAGCTGGAGAGGATTCATGCCGAATTTGCCCCGAACACAAAGTTGTGAGTACAGCTCAGTGTTGTAAAAGTGGCACTTGGGGGTGTCTGTAATTTGCTTTATAAAATATGGACTGTGTCTAACTTATTTAAGGTTTGAAGCTGTAAGGGGAGAATTTATGTTTGAGAAGGAAGCACGCAACAGAAATATAATAAACAGTTTTATTCAGCCGGGTCAGTCGCTTGGTGTCCTGGTATCTAAGATGCAAAAGTTGTGACTCGTTCATTGAGTAGAAAAATAAAAATACATGAGCTTTCAGAAATTCACAGGAGTCGTATCACATCGGTGTCATGCTGTTCGTCAGGTCAGTTAGATCACTGAACACAGCTAAGCTACGGTAAGGTTTAATGAAGGCCATTGCCTTGCAGCTACAAAACAGGAATATTTTGGTATATAGTGAAGAAAAATCAAGTTTGTGGAGGTAAGTACATGCCTAATTCAGCAAAAATAATTAACTTTGAAGACTACCTGGACAAGTAATCACATATAAAACTGGTTCATTGGCAAAGCTGTGTGTAAACAGGGGACAAATATTTTACCTTCACAAAATTTACCAACATGATGTCGGGGGAAGCATACAGAGGTGTTACACAATGTAAAATCAAGGTATATGGATATCAGTTCTTGCATAAATCACACTATAAACACTGTCCTACTGAGTATGGACCTGGCTGTTGAAGCGTAGGAGCTACGTCAGTATTGCATTTCTTCATGATAGTTGTCTAACTCGAAGTGATGCAGTCTAGATTAAGTTTCTCCATGTCACAGATTAGGTGTGAAACCTTGGGGGCATCTTATCAAATGTAAACACATGCACAGAGCAGGGGAGGGGGGGCTACTAGAACCTTATTTGTCCTTCAAACGTTTAATGTGCCTCGTCCATCACGCAGATGCTGGTTTATAGATTGAAAAGCCGAGGTGCAGCATTTCATCAAGCAAAGCAGCTCAGGAAGAGTGAGGATAGGATCTTTATAGGCTGACGTCCCCAGTCAAACACGGGAAGAGGTTGCAGCACTGTGAGATTTGAGTGTAGTAGGTTTCTTAAGGCTTGTACTTGGGGGTGCGTCTCGCTTCCCTGATGGTTCTCGTCCATTCTAAACAAGTCTTCGGTGCACATGGCCATGTTACCAGATCTCTCAATTTCTCTCACGAGTGCTCTTGGCTGCTGTAGGCAGCTGCATTTCAATGCATTACAATCTCCAGTGATCTGAGATCTAGGTAGAAAAATCCAGTTGACTTCCAAGTTAGTCCCTTAAAGCCAGAAGGATTTAACTGCTTGTGGACAGACTTCCCAAAGCATTACTGTCATAACATCAGTTTTCAGGGGAAGAAGGTTGCAGTGAAGGAAGGGTCCTTTATTTTTTTGCCCTGAAAATGATTCAAGAGGCTCAAGAGCAATTTGCCCACACTGGAGTGATTTAACAAAAATACCCTGCCACGTGGAAAACGACCTTCAGTAACATGTCACTTAAACAAGTGTGTGTATAAAAAAAAAAAAAAGAGTATGGTTTGAAGAATGGTCCCAAAGTTTGGAGCCCCCACAAAGTCACTGGTTCACAGCTGTAGCGTAGCTCTGACCTGTGTTTAGGCAAGTCTTTCCCCATACAGTGATTGTTCTCATCATAGGACCTGGATAGTGGCAGCCATAATGGTACATTCAGGTCTGTAAAATAGAGAAAGGTTAAGGCAACAAAGGACTGGCTTAACATTGCACCAGTTCTTCATAGACTTTGCAGTAATAGCCTGTTTTAGACATGGTATGAATCTATAAATCCTTATTTAAAATGACTACGGTCTATAATTACAACGCTGGTCTAAAAACTCTGCCAAGGCTACAGAAGAACCCACCATTTGAAGGTTCATAAGGAACTGAAGTGGTAGAGCACCACACTCTTTACTGCTCGAATGTACACACACTTAGTTTTGTTGTATTTACCAAATTATGTATAGTAGTTCAAAGAATAATGGAATACCTACCTTGTTTTGTTCTGATGGTGACTTTCAGTGTACTATTTCTAGTATGAAACTACAAAAGACATGGACATGAGTCTATAACTACACATGGAGGATACAGAGGAACAATCTCAGGGATATGTAGGGGTGACGCTACACTAAGAAGTACACGCTCCATATAATCACATCTCCAAAGTGGCATGCTAAGGTTATCTGGTTTCCCAAACAAATTCTATTCCTCTGTGTCCTTCAGGAAAAGAAAGCATGGCTATGAAGATGATGACCATGTCGTGAAAAGGGCCCTTGTTACTGAGGAGGTAAGTGAGGACTTCAGTTCCACTGGAATAATCTTCATGTCACGGTCTTCATTATATGATTAACTAATAGGAGGTTTATCATCTGCAGGAGTGGACTGATGACGACCTGGACATTTTGTAAAACGCAGCTTTTCCCTTAGAAATATTCTTGTCAGAACGACACATTCCTGAATTTGTCAGGTTTACAAAGCTACTTAATTCACTTGGGTGAAGCCAATGTTTTCTGATTTTGCCACTTAGTCCTACTGACAATGTGTGGGGAGCTTTTTTTTTTTTTTGCTATATTGTAAATACCTAGACAATATTTACCCTCTTTTGTCATGCTGAAAATAAAGTTTTTGTACTTAACATTTCATACGTTTTTTTTCTTACAAAAATAAAGAAAAAAAGCTACAAAAGTCGAGAAAGTCCTGAACATTAGAAGACAGGAAAAAGGCATTCTGGCATCGCTCCAAAATGAAACTTCTTTCGTGCTTTACACCACACCACCCGATCTGAGGACAAAAGTCAGTCAGTACTTTATAAACTGTTTAATAAGTGCATGCATTCCTGATACAGTTTCTACTATCATAGGTTTTGTTTTACTGCTGTAAACATTTTGTTTACTCTTCCACTGAGAACAAGTCTGACTTCTGAATTAATCTCAGAGAAGACTGAACCAAGCAAAAAATATCACGCAGGGAAGATTACTCAAATTATATACTCATGATTCCAGCAAGAGAATTTATTGTTCTGATATAAAATAATCTTACTCTCTTAAAAAATCCAGTCTACACCACATTCATAACTAGAGGAAACAAAGAAAACACTAGTTTGAGCACATTTTTGCAAATTCATGACCTTGTAATTCGGTAACAAATTACAGTATAAAAAGCATTATAGCTCATAATCCAGTTACAGGAGATCGCTGCAGCTTCATGTCAGTTGAGTTTTCATGTAAAGCAGACCAAAAAAAAAAAAACTTTGGCAACTGTTGTTCAATGGTACTCTGAGTATTGTGGGTCACTATTTGGACCCCTTTTGGAAGAAAACAAAAAGGAAAGCAAAAAATATGGATCCACGATGAGGGGCACAGTCAAACTGAAGTTGCTGTGTAAATAGCTTAAAGTCATTGGTGCAGGATTTGGGCCCCAGGCTTTTTTGTTTGTTTCACTGCTGTAGTTGCATAGTTCTCGTGGCGTGGCAGAGGAAGGGAAGGGAGAGTGGGGGGGGGGGGGGGGGGGGGAAAAAGGGTTCCCATG
>JBBIGA010000040.1:9428233-9445493 GCA_037576975.1 Alestes dentex
GAGAGAGAAACGGGGAGAGGGAGAGGGAGAGAGAGAGAGATGGAGAGAGAGATTCCGTGAGTGAGTGAGAGAGTGAGAGTGAGTGAGTGAGTGAGAGAGTGAGAGTGAGAGTGAGAGATTTTAAAAAGTGTGGATGTCTTTCATGTCTGTATATTGTTCATAAATACACCAAGCCCCAAAAGTTGCCTTCTACTCACCCCACAACCAATAGTAGATAATTAACTGTTAATGTTGATGAATGGTGGTTAAAAGAATAATGTTCTCACTTTCAATATGACAATTTAGTTCAGCACGGAAAACATAAAAGAACTAACTTAAAGGTCTATTGTTTTAGCCCGTGTGCACAGTGTGTTATAAATAGCCGTTCTCCTGGCGGTAGCACTGGCGATATTATTAACTTATTTCACCCGGGTTCATAAATGTAACAAGACAAACTAGCATGGCCATAAAATTGTTTTATTTGTGTGTTATCACCATAACTTTGCAAACAGCTGGTTTATATTCCACCACTAACTGTGTAGTATGGCACAGATTGCCAAGGGTGGTTAATGGGTTCCTTTACTCATATCTTTTTTTCTCTCGCAGTTTCTCTGTGTCCCCTTTACATTCTCTCTCTCCATCTCATCCACTGACACTGCTCCCTGGCACAGAGCCAAAAGGGGTTTAAAGATGTGATTGGGCCAGCCCCATGTCCGTAAAGAAAAGAACCAATGGGCCGCAGAGGAGTGTTTCAGGGGTCGGTGGTCTGGAAAGAAACTCTTGTGCTGACGTTTTTGACGTATGCATTACACAGGTACAGGGACCAAAGAGAAAGGGGGTGGCGTTTAAAGATTTGAATGGGCCAGCCCAGTGTAAGCTGGGCCGCCTATCTCCAAGTCTTATGGGCCAGTCACACCAAAAAATAAAAAATAAATGAATATAAGGTCGGCCCAAATAGCACGTCGGCTCACCAGGAAAATGCCCGATATGCCAGATGGGCAGTCTGACCCTGGATGCCTGACCATTACACTAACAAGAAATTTAATGACATTACATTCAAATACATAGACTTTAATATGGAGCTGCCCCCCCTCCCTTTGCAGCTATAACAGCTTCCACTCAAGGCGTTTCTGTGGGAATTTGTGGAAATTGCACATATTTTTTGATGCCCTGCATTTTTTTGCACCCTTTGCACCCTTTTGCACCCCTTTTGCATCCTTTGCACATCTCTGCTGCTTGAATATAGTACTGGTCAATACTGTATTTACTCTGAATGTAGCCATTTTCAATTGGCACTGAGCGATGTCTTGTCTTGTTAAGTTGTATTGTTGCTCTTGTGTTCTGGCCTGTTTGCACTTGTGTTCTGTTTCTGTTCTGCTCTTGTGTTGCACCATGGTCCTGGAGGAACGTTGTTTCATTTTTACTATGTACTGTGTATATGGTAGAAATGACAATAAAAACTACTTGACTTGACTTGACTTGTGGCCATTCATTCTGTGGAGCATTTATGAGTTCAGGCACTGATGTTGGACGAGAAGGCCTGGCTCACAATCTTTGTTCCAGAGGTCAGGACTCTGTCTTTACGGATCTCCAACCATGTTTTTACGGATCTTGCTTTGTGCACTGGGGCACAGTCATGCTGGAATAGAAAAGGGCCTTTCCCAAACTGTGTCCACAAAGTTGGAAGCATGCCGTTGATGCATGCTTGATTTTGTGCACCCGTGGCAATGGATATGATTGAAACGCATGCATTAAAAAAATTAAGAGGCATGTCCCAATACTTTTGTCCATATCGTGTATCAGTGAGAGGCATTCCACTCTAAACAGTGGAAAAATTGAACAAGCAACTACTCTAGCTGTGCTGCTAATAGGCTTCCTACAGTGAAACAAGCCAGCGGCTGAGTGATATATGCTAATTACTTAAACGCTTTCAGTTAAATATGCCAATGGCTGAAGGAAAAATCCATTATGGTGAAGTTCTAATTGAGGGAGCGCTGACGGCGTCCCAGACCCTCCTGTTAATAGAGACAAAACTGAAACTGGGGGTCCCGTGTATTATTCTTTTTTTAAATGAATACCCTCATGTTTTAGTTAGTTTAGTTTCAACTTCACCTCACCTCTTTGTTTTTCACGGTTTCATTACAATGCACTGTTTTGATCACCCTCCTCTTGTAAACATTGACTGTGTTGTGCAAGATTGTGCTTTACTTTTGAATAGAAAAGAAAAGTAAGGAGCAGCACAGGTGACTAATTGTTGTATACGAGCTTATTTGCATATTACTTAGCAGACTGATTTCACTCTGTCTCACCAGAGACACATGTAAGAACCAAATATAAACAGAAAAAAATGGCTAAAATCTGATCAGGATTCAGTCCAGATGCTATTCACATGAAGTGACCGGGCATAAACAGGGTCATTGTGTTTAATCGTAACAGCAGCATGTTCAACACCCTGTATAAAACGTGAACTCACCCAGACGACAAAATCTATTGCACTGTGCCACATTAGTCACGTCTCAAGCATCTTGACAACATGCAATGTTGTAATGTTCACACTACCCTACATGTTTTATTGTGCAACAATCAACATACACCCACTAAACCTGCCTGTTGATGACTAAGAGCCTCGTGTCACTCTGGGGGCACTTTCGTAACCATAAGCAGAGCGGCAGGGGGGCACTATCACAGCAATGGGTTGATCAAGGATCAGAGATACTGACTACATTACATTACAGAGTAGTGCGTGCACATAACATGTGGCTAAAATGTGTCTCAGATCGTGACCTGAAGTGAATCACATTTTAAATGCATTCAGGGAGAGTATTTTCATGTGGTTGAGACCCATACAGGTAGGATCCTAATACTCCAGATGCCTGACGTGTCCATGTGTAAGCTGGGTTAGTGTATTTAGGGTAATAATGATAAAAAGGCTTAGTTTCTTGAATTACGCAGATACAGCGTCCTTGAAATCTGTCACTTGACACCATTAGTAAGCACTGTAAGCATTGTGAAGAGCGTCAGAGCACTACATGAGTCACCAGGCCAGATGGTGAAGAAAAATCATGCACAAGACTCCCTCCACTCTTTCTTGCACAAAGCACAATAATTCATTCTTTGTGCTGTAGGTAGGGGCAGGCCGTGTTCTCCGCGGCGTTATTGGAGCGCGCCGCTGGGCGCCAGACTCCGTGATGGGGGATGATTTGTGGGAACGCAGGGACGGTCCTTTGTCCTGCCTTACAGGCTGCTGGCTGCTGGAGCCGGGCATAATGAGATTCAAGGCAGGGTGCAGCTAATCGTCTGTCTTAGAAGGTAAGCCGAGTGTAGGAGCAGCGGCACCTGCTGAGGAGGCCTGTTCTGTCCTCTGTCTTGTGTGGGTGTGTGTGTGTGTGTGTGTGTGTGTGTGTAAGCAACTGCTGAGGAGTCCTGCTCCTCCTATCTGTCAATGTGTCTGTTAAGAGCAAGGGACGTACCTTGGGGAGGAAGCAGCAGAAGATGGATAATCAGGGAAAGTAGAGTAGGTGCACTGCAGAATCCCCTGCTGCACACTAGCTCCTGGTGGTGTATCGAGTGGTTTGCCGAAGCTGGATAAGATGAATGTGTGTATTAAAGTCAACACTGACAGACATATATCTCCTACCCACTCTGTGCCCCACTTACAGTGTAAAGCACAGCTCTGTGTACATTACAGGAGTAATCTGGACAACAAATGTACAAAATAACCTGCCAGCAACTGAAGTAAGTTAATATTTACACTGTGCAAAACACAGGCCCAAATCATCAAACATGACCTCTAGTACACAGTATTGTTCGGCTGGGCGATACGATGGCATTTATTGTTACCATGATAAATTATGTCACACCATGATTTGTTGAGCATATTGTGGATGTTGTCAGTACTTAAAGAACATGGTATGTATGTTTAAATACAGACCGAGCATCACTAGTCCTGTTTAATTGTTTAGTGCAGTGCAGTGTGTGAAAGGTTGCATAAAATGCAAATGTGGTACTGCTGGTCACTTTCTGGTCTGCTTTCAAGTTAACAACCCCCCCCCCCAAAAAAAACCTCAATATTGTGATGCATGTAAAAAATGATCTTAATGAAAATGATCTAGATAATAAAATGATCTTTATTAATGTGGAAAATATGTTAATTTTTGTGCCATTTGCATCATTAGGTCATGAGCATTGTGATTACTAGGGCTCTCATTTCAATTTGTAAATGATTTGTAACAGTTATTTGTGGCAAGCTAACACAACAATCACACTTTCACAGAAGCAGGCTGTTGTACTATATAGTGTCCCTTTATAGCTGCTTAGCTACAGCTAACATCCTACCAACATCCAGGCTCCTTATGAAGCGTATTAATATGTTTCTGTATTTAATGTTGTCATGTACTGACATCCTCACAATTTGGCTGTATCTGACACTGTAAATAAAATTAAAATGTTCATATTCATGTGTGTATATGAAAAAATAGCCAACTGCCAGTGGCACCACTGAGGTACCCTTGAGCTGGGCACCGTCCCCACACACTGCAAGCCACTGCTTCACTCAGGTGAACTGGTTAAATGCAGAGGACTCAAATAATTTCCTTCGGGATCAATACAGTACATAAAATATAATGTATTTTATTCCCGGCTCAGGCGGCAAAACTGCTGCTTTCTGCCCAGAATGGCACAGATTCAGTTCCTAGATCCGCCACTGCAGACGGAGCTCGCCGCCTGCAACGCAGGTTCAATCCCCGGGTCTACTGTGCTGGGAAAAAGTATTCACCCCCATCCCAATTAACTGTATTTTTGCAAATTTGTCAAACTAAATAGTTTCAGATCCTCACATGAAAAGTAATATAAAACGAGGAAAGCTTCAACTTCTAAACGATCCTTTTATTTATTCAAGGTTAAAATAAAACAGAATTTGAAAAACATAACAGCCCCCTGAACTTAATGACTGGTTGTGCCACATTTAGCAGCAATAACTACAACTTCCTACATCTGGAGATCACTCGTTCACATCACAGTGGAGGAATCTTGGCTCCATCTTCTTTGCAGAATTGCTTTAATTTAGCCATATTGGGGGTCTTCCGAGCGTGATATTCCCATTCAAGGTCCTGCCACATCATCCTGATGGGGTTCAAGGCAGGACACTGTAAAACCTCCATTTTGTTTCTTTGGATTTATTCATAGGTGGTTTTGCTATTGCACTTCAGTTCATTTTCTAGTTACTTAACCCACCAACACTTTTTCAAATCATGGACTCATGACCAGATATTCTCCTGTAGGATTTACACATAATGGTAAAGTGATTTATGGGAAGTCCTTCAGTCCACACCATAACACTAGTTCCATCATATTTAACAGTTAGTATTTGTTCTTATTGTGGAAATTTGGTTATAAAACATGACTAAGGACCTTTGTTGAAAGGTCTGAAGCAATAAAGTGTAAGAAATACGCAAAAAAGTAGAAGAAATCAGGAGGTTGGGAAATACTTTTCAGGGCATAATTGCAAGATAACTCTACACAGCCTCATGAGCCACTGGTGTATTGTATTATAGAGCAGCTCAGTGGGTTATTTGCAGAAGGCCACAAGGTCACACATTCATCACCCGCTGCTCCATTTATTGCTGAAGATGCACCATAATCCTCTTGTAACAAATCTTCCTTTGCATTAGTATGAAATTTTAATACAACCTGAGTGCCATCTGAAAGCAGGAAGGTGGTTTTTTTTTAGGAATTTTAACATTATTAGTGTCCTGAGAAAGGAAAGTGTTGCTGTTTCAGAGGTTCGCCCTTAAAAAATGAATGCAATGGGAGTCTTAGATTTCTGCAACGAGGGGGAAGCCATGAAAGTTTTAGCAGTGCCCTGACAAAGTTGAAGCAGAAGAGTTCTCTCTCGTGCATATCTGTGAGGACACATGGGAGTGTTCACATGCTTAGAAAGTGGAATGAGCAGTAATGGCAGTGATAATTGAAAAATGAAAAGAAAAAAGCTATATTCAGTTACTCAAGTACATATTTGAGTAAGATTAAAGGTTTTTCTATGTACTTAAGTTTGCTTGAGACTGAAATTTGGAAATTTTGGTTCTCCCAACCAGTCCGACAGACACGAGGAGAACATGCAAGCTCCACACATAAAGGACCCTCGGCCGTCCCACCTGGGAATTGAATCCAGGACTTTCTTGCCGTGAGGCGACAGAGCTTATACATGCACCATGTCCAAAAATGAGAAGAAATAAAAATGTAATAAGTTAATTTATTTGTAATTGTCACGTCGGACGTGCTCTGGGAGTGAGGCGAAGCACAAACGCAGGTTCCAGTTGATGGATTTTTAATACAAAAGACACAGACTCTATACCAAACCAAAAAGGCACAACGGCTGAACAAAAACACAGTTAACAGAAGACACATATGGAGCAGGAATAGTGAGAACAAAGGTGAGGGTTATTGTGAGGGTTGACCATCCACAAGGACAAGCACTCAAAGAACTTAAATACAAAACACACTCAGACAAGAACCAATCATAATGCCCAATCACTTAACTCATACAGGACAGCTGACACAGTGACCCGAGACACAAACATACATCTGTAAGTTCAAAATAAAAGTCCTCAAACAAAAACCCTAGCCGTGACAGTAATATGTTGTTAATTGTGTTAATGTAGAGTAATTTTGGAGCATTTCAATGTGTTTATTCATCTCAGCAGTGGCACACAATGCTTTAATAATAAACAAGTTATTAAAAAAAAGAAAATGAAAATGATTTTTTTTTGGACAGCAACAAAATATATAATAATAAATATTTATATATAAAATAAACAAACACACACACACACACACACACACACACACACACACACACACACACACGTTAACATAACCAGTTTCCGTGATGAGTCATGTCACAGGCATATCCTCAGACAGGGATTTACAGTGAGTGCTAAAAACACCACAACTTTATTAAGCTGACAAAGGATGTCAGAAATCTTTAGTTCTAGTAGACATTGAAATATGATAGGAGATATGTTGTCATTTATTGAAACTGAGCCCATTAATAGCTACTGGAATGTATTTTGAGTATAAAGTGCAGTCTTTTACATGTCCTTATAAAAGGTACTGAATGTGAATATGTATTTTTAACCCCAGAAATATGCCAGTTTATAGTCACGCATGAACAAACCACAGCACAGAGATGTATTTTCTCTCCATTTAACCCATTCACCAAGTAAAGCAGTGGGCTGCCACCAATGAGGGGCACCTGGGGAGCAGTGTGTGGGTACCTTGCTTAAGGGTACCTCAGAAGTGCCACTAGCAGTGTTGTAAAATCGAACCCACAACCTTCTGAATGCAGGGGCAACACCCTAACAACTAGGCCACCAGCAGCCACAAAAGAACATTGCTTTTGAATAAATAAACTTTTTTAAGGGCATCTCAGTATGCATGAATGTGTCACATGCCTTAGCACACCTTGAAGAAATGTGTGTTTCTGCAGTCACGGTGCATTAGAAAAGACTAATCAGTTTCATATGTACTTCATAAAGCACTTAAAAGCCATATGGGGACCCCTCTTAAAGTATGCATGCATTAATTGACCACTGGCAAATACCAGTTTGTAGAAAGTCATTTGAAATGTCTTGCTAAACATTTAGGACAATGATGTCATTCATGATTCATGCACACACACACACACACAAAGTACAG
The DNA here is from genome assembly GCA_037576975.1 of Alestes dentex. Classification (NCBI taxonomy): domain Eukaryota; kingdom Metazoa; phylum Chordata; class Actinopteri; order Characiformes; family Alestidae; genus Alestes; species Alestes dentex. The sequence continues at coordinate 9,435,908 of JBBIGA010000040.1, forward strand.
ACAAGTGATAAATTACAGGGAAAAAACATAAGGTGTGATAGTAGGGACCAACAACCTACTACTCGTGCCAGGTGAATGGGGGCACTGTCATGTTGGAAGTGACCAGTTTTATCAAAATTGGAATGTTTTATCATAAGGTAAGGGTGATGCATCTAAATAACATCGTATTGATTTGCAGTGACCCCTCTTCGTACAAGAACATGCTAGCAAGTTACCCCTACAGGATAACAGCCACGGACCCTCACACTATAAGTGTCAAGCATTAAGGCCTGTATTGTTCTCTTGGTGTGTGTAACACAGGCTCTCACACCTTTGTGGAAAACATGGTGAAGGATGACTCATCTGATCATATCACATTTTCCACATCTCTTTAAATCAGCACCTGTGGTTTTTGCAACAGTTAATTCATAAATGTGCGTTTGTCTATAATGAGGGACCTACTTTAATACCCCTCTTTTTACAGATATCTGATCATGTCCTGCACTGACATTCTCAGTCGCCTGAGGAACAGCTGCTCTTTTATTTTTCCTCACATTTCACACTAATGTACAAGCATCACGCTGACTGTATGTGTGCTTTCCATCACAATTTCCAGCCCTGTTTACCAGGCCTGGCCTGCACACCAGGAGGACTGGGAGATTTCCTGCTGGCCTGGCCCGTTAGTTGGTTGGCAAAACACATTCATTTGGGCATAAACAACCCCTTACCCTGATCTTTCCGTTTCACACTCTATCATACGACTGGTCTATAATGTGTTTTAAGGATGCACAATAGTACCTGTGCTAGTTGGTGAACTGGCTAGATCTGTTAGCCAGCTAGCCTTACAGTATCTTTACAAAATAAGAAGAGGAGAGACGAGTGGAACTAAGAGGAAATGAGAAAGACACAGTTTGAGAAAAATCCACCTGTACTCACTTGAGAATTCTAACATAGCTACTCTAGGCTGTTCCCTACTGTCTTTATTGTTGGGCAGGGTATTTGTACCACATGATACGGAGTGTTCAAAAGAACAACAAAAACTTTAATAAATAATAAATACATTTGTATAAGTACTAACTATGTTTCTACCACGTTCATCACTTTTATTTCCTCTCTTAGGGTAGACAGCTTTCTCAATCAGTTTTTACAGCCTCTTGCTAAATATCTGAAGCCTGTGAAGTTGTAGACTAGTATCATAAGAGGGTCATTGTACCTTCCACATGATTTTTATTATGTGTGTGTGTGGGTTTGTGTGTGTGTGTGTGTGTGTGGCCTGGCTTGGACGTACGTTTGCGGTTTCAACAATGATCCCAGTCCAGCCCCACAGCTTGATGATGTCTTTTCCACAGATCTGGAGGCAGATGTCACTTTAGTCTCTGTTTATGTTGAACTCGTTGGTTGATAGTCTTTGTGACTGAAGACGCCAAATGTGCCTCAATGATGAATCCTCTTTCTAAAGCCAACCCTAACTTTATTTCTTGCTCTGTTGATCTAAATTCAAGGTTAACTGGGTCTGCTCAGCATTTTTATACGCCCCTCAGAGCCTGGTAGGATGTTAACTGATTTACTGCAGTACACTGATCTGAAAGCATCTGCAGTTACTCCACTCGCCCGTCCATCACAGGGCAGACATTCACACATATTGGCAATTAAACACCTCCAATCCACTGGATGTGCATGTCTTTGGACTGTGGGAGGAAACTGGAACACCCAGCAGACACAGGGAGGACATGTGTCGTGATAGCCTTGGGTGGCAGAGAAGAGAAACACGCTTGCAGAGTTTATCTCAATACTTTTTTAAAATGGCAGGAATTGCAGCCCTGGCTCATAAAATACTCAGGTACAACTCAGAGTTCAGAGACTCAAACATTAAACACAAACCATGTGACGGGTAGACAGTGTCTTTCACCTTACGAGGGAGACAAAATGTCCAGTCATCTGGAGAAAAACCTGCGTCATATGTAAATGCAAGCAGAGCTCAGAGTTGTGAAAGAGAAGGACACATCACATATACAGGTAAAGTAAGTGAAGTGGCCCTTATAGTCACACATGAACACACCGCAGCGTGAACAGTGTGAAATTCTTTCTCTGTATTCAATGCATTCACCAAGTGAAGCAGTGGGCAGCCAGCAACACAGCACCCAGGGAGCAGCGTGTGGGGAACTTGTTCAGTGGCGCCACTGGCGGCACAACCTTCAGATTAGAGGGCACCTCCCTAACCACCAGGCCACCAGCTGCCCCACATATTCAGATCATAGTTGTAACTGAACCCAGGGTGGCTTGTTTCTAATCCACAGCACAAACAGCAGGCTTTAGACATGCGGAGACAAGATAGTCGAGTTGGGCTTTTGAAGGAAGAGGAAAACAAGGGAAAGGTGAAACTAATTGAGGTCATGGGAGAAACCGAACATGGGAGTATGGATGGGGTATGGGTTGGGGAGGAGGGGATGGGGGGAGTGCTCTGGAAACCGGACAGCCACCCAAGGGGTGGCCGTGACAACATGCAAACTCCATACAGAAGGGACCCCTGGCCATCCCAGCCAAGAGTCAAATCTAGAAGCGTATGTGGTCTGCATCAAAGAACGCTAAATGGTTTTCTTTGTAAAGGAAAACTTCTACTGAAGTTTTAAAATAGACATATTATAGTATACTACACTGCAGTGGTTTTACAATAACATCGAAGCAAACAGAAAAAGAGACATAAAACACAATTCGGCCCCTGTGAAGCCCAGCATATAAAGCCTGTTTGTAGATTTCACAGGAGCACTTATGTAGCGTAGATTCCTTTCAAGCTGAAGAGGAGAGAAACAGCAAGAAGATCCATGTGGTAATCTAATTTCTCCCGAGAGTCACTCTTGTGCGCATAATGCCACCTAATTTGCATGGTGTTATGAGAGTCATTACACTAAATGGAGCATTGTCACACTAAATTACACGTGTGAGTGTGCCTCATAGGCCTAAATAGAGAGGGGGTTTTACACAGAGTGACGGAGATTCGGAAGGGTATGGGTGCAAACAAGTTGCTTCATTTAAAGCGATGGGTGGGACAAAAATTAAATGTATACAATTTCCTGCTTACACTTAATGTAGTCAATAAGCCAAGGCATATTTAGTGCACACCGTTTTCTCCTTTAGCACTGGAGCTATCAGGCTAACGGAGCAAACAAGTAATAGAAGCTTGGATAAAAGCACATTGCATGGCAAAAAGAAAACTTAAGCAAGAGACAAACGGTGTAAATTAGATTTTCAGCCAATTTCTTTAAATATGGAGATCCTCAGAGGAAAATGTTATTGCTCAAACATTGATTTTTGATGGTTCTGGAGATTCTCATAAAAATTGCTTAGCAGAAATAGTATTAGACGAAAAGGATACATGGCCTGGGATGCAGCATGTCGGGGTGCTGAGGGGGCTGCAGCTCTCTCAAATTTCCCAAAAGGGTAATTTTTTTTTATAAATAATAGTTTGAATACATTACAATACGTTCTTTTTTAGCAACCATTATACAGGTTCTCCCAGCTGGTGTGTGTTCTGTTCACTCTGTGACTATAATCATGCTATAATCACAAAGCTGGTTACCACACAATGTATCAACAATCTGATAGGTTGCCACTTGACTCATTTTAATAAAGCTGGGCCAGAATGAAGAGCAGAGAAATCAGGGCTCGCATCAGGGCTTCGAAGTGCCTTTTGTGTGTGTACGCTGCCATCTCTCATTCAAATACGGGATGTTATGACATGTTCTGGCATATCATATTCTATGATGTCCTGCACACGCTGCTTAAAATTTCAGGACCCCAGATGAAAACCCCTTCCCCCATCCCTGCTTGCATCTCAGATATAACTGATGGTATTCACAGCACCAAAACTGGGATGGCTCTTAGTCCCAGATGGGAAATGGTTGGCTTCCTATTGAGGTTCCTGTTCATATGCAGATAAACATGAGCGTTATTATCTTTGCAAATGTGCAAATCTATTATCTTTGCTGAGTCTCTGAAGAGAACACACATAAGATTAGAAAGAAATATGTGAGCAGGAGAAGGATTAAACTAGTGTTCTTGTTTTTTTATGTGATCTCATTGTCCAGGAGAAACAACAGGGATTTTTTCTATTCCTATGCATGTCTATTTTCACTGTGTTTTTGCTCCCAGACTGTGTGACCATATGTTTCGACAACAAATTCAGCACTGATCACTTATCTGAGCGCTGTCTGTATCTTGTTGCAGCAGTAATTCGGTTTCTTGTACGTGATCAATATCAGCAGTTGCAAAGCAGACACATACGAGAGAGAGAGAGAGAGAGAGAGAGAGAGAGAGAGAGAGAGAGAGGAGAGCGAGAGAGAGAGAGAGAGAGAGAGAGAGAGGAGAGTGACAGAGAGAGAGAGGGGGAGAGAGAGAGAGAGAGAGAGGGAGGAAAGAGAAAGCTTTGTCACTGAGAAATGCATTTTGTGGCATGGAGCCTACAGCAGAGCAGCTTTAATGGCATTTTCAGATTATTCTATCCCAGCATCCCTTCTATTCCCGTATGAGGTTGCCCTGGCTAGACTGACAGGAGTGTTCGGGGGAGCCAACAAGCCTACTATCACTAGAAGCCTTTCCCTTTTCCAAAAAAAACCCGATTTTTTTTTACCAAGCACGAATATCAATAACGGCCCTTGCCTTAAAGCCTCTTGTGGAAGCCTTTTGTAGATAGAAAAGCTTTTGTCCTCTCCCAGAGCCTCTTAATGCAGGCTGACTGGCATTAACGGCGGATGTGTGCAGCTGAAAGGAGCCTTTTAGCCTGCTGCCTCGACCTCAGACAGACGTTATAAAAACCGAGCTGTGGCATGGCGTAGCATTCGCGTTTGCTGTTCAAAACGCTTTGCCCCAGGGCTTGGCTCTGCAGCGTGCCGAGTTCAGGATTAGGTCTTCATTCTGTTGGCTCATCTCCCATGGAAAAGAGAGTGAGTGACACCATGAGCTATTAATGTGAGTCACCTGTTAAGACACATGGTGGAATCCGGAGGGCCTTGTCCCAAAGCCTTGAATCAGAGGTTTGATCCAAATCTCGTAGCACAGTCCCATTCAACAAACAGATACCAGAAATAGTAAAGTTAAATATGAGTTAAACAGGCCTTTGAATGACGCTGACAGAGAGTGTGGGAAGTGACATTTTCCCCTTAGACCAAACACGGCCTAGTTTGTGTCTAGAGTTTTTGAGCTATGAGGCTAAAAAGCAATGAGTTAACAGTCATTAGGTTAGCATGCAATGCCTCAAACCCGATCTGTTGAGTAATCTCTAATAGACCTGCATGTGTGGTTTAGAGATATCACAACTCGCTGTGGTTTGGGGAATGCACAGATGATTTAGCTAAGCAGTTTGCGCAATACCAAGTCAAAACACACCAGAAGTACAGACACTTCTGGTCAATGCTGTACTTTAAAAATGTACTGTAGTGTCAAACAGTAACAATGGCATTTTTAATTCATCTTTTCCTTAAAATTCAGGAAAAGCATGGCATGCCAAGGCGAAAAGAGTGCAGCTCTCCTCCAAAGCAAACAGCAAAATATCTAGCTATTTTAGCAATATTTTGAACACAGCCCTTATTGCAAACGTTGGACACCGAGGATTGGTTGATTTACATTTAGATTAAGGCCACCATTAGATTTTCAGAACCATTTCTCTAATATTGTCATCTGTTTAATCTGAGGTTATCCGCCGCCTCCAGTTGCTAGAGGTTAGAATATGAACCCGGTGCCTCGCTTCTCAGGATGTGTGTGAAGAATGGATGGAGACGACGTCTCAGGAGAGCTAGAAGCACTCATTCAGCCAATGTGGCATGGCCTCAATAAAGCAGTCCATTTATCAGAGACCGCTGACAATAGGGGCTATGCCATTTCAACAGCCAATTATGGCAGAAAGAGACAGAGAGAGAGAGAGAGAGAGAGAGAGAAAGGGAGGGAGGCAAAGTGAGAATGATGTCATCTGCTCACATATTAGCTGAGTTCATCGTCTCCTCTTGCTGGTCAGGGGAAGTAAGGCCACCCTACCATCCCCACCTCCCAACCTTGCACACTCATACACACACTCACCGAGCACACACACGCCAACGCTGCCTCTCCCTTCAAACCTCCAGCCAGGGTGACACATGCGCCGCAATCTGTGTCTCTCCTACTGCTTTTAAGGGCTCAGTGGTTTATTCATGAGCTTCCTATGGTCGCTGTCAACTCCCATCAGGTGCACACCAAGCCAGAGTGTAAATAATAGAAACTCCCTGGAGATGCATTTGGAGCTTGCCTCCTCTCCCTGTGTGCTAATCTCCCCTCTGGAGTGAAGCAGCAGGCTAAGTCACTTCTGACAAGAGCAACACTAACTGTCATTTACAGAGCATGCTAACAGTTGGAGGGGGGGGACGAGAAAATGAAGACAAATAATATATTAACCAAGCTCAGAGACGTCATACTGTATTAGTATATTATTTTACAACAAACTGCAGATTCTTAGGCTGACTCAGTGATCCTGGGATCTCTGAGCATTGACTGATCGGCCTTTAAAAGATCATGCGATTAGCATTAGCAAGAGTGACTTGTGGAGGCAATCTGTCAGAGTTTCAGAGGAGATTCAATAAGCCCCCTGATGAGATAGCTGGATCAATATGGCTCCATGAGAAAATCCATGCAGCAAAAAAGACATAAATAGCCTGTTCAAAGAAGCATTTGGGATAAATAGCTGGCCGAGGACAACTCTAAAAGAAACGCATCACCAGTATCTTGCCTATTTACCACTTCACTGGTTACCTGAGACCACAGTACCTGTCTGTTGAAACATGCTAACACGTGGTATTCAAAGGTAGCTTGTTTGCTAAGATGTGTCCCATATTTGGAAGTTATCTTTATGGAAGTGTACCTATGTTTTCAAGGCCTTATGTTGCCAGATCAATGGTACTGTCACTTAAAGTCATGGGTAGGGTCTTGGGATTACCAAGGATAATACAGGGAATGATGAGAAGCTGATTTTCTTTTAATGCTAACAGTTCTTTCATACCCCTTACAGTTTTTTGAATACCCTTTACAAAAACCGCAACTATTTTCTATGACAACACTAAAGCTTTCTTGCCTTAAACAGCACTTGCATTAAATTGCAGTAAAGTGCAAAAAACTGTGTGTTTTCTAAACTGATTGCTGAAACTGCTAAGTATTGTTAGGATTTTACTGATACCGACATCAATACTGATACTTATTGATACTCTTAGTGATACTACTCTCCTTAAAATTTGTCAGGGAGCTCAGCAATATTTCGGTACTGACCTATCAGGTACCAATCTATTAATAGTTCTCAATACTCATCCACTGTCCAACTGCATTAGACTATAACATATTTCTCTGAAACGGCATGATCCTGTAATATACTACAGTATAACTGCAGTACATTTCAGAAAAACTAGTTTTTTTGGGACGTTTGGAATGATTTCTTTAGTCTGGTTTAAGTGTATTGCGTTCTTTCTTAATCAGCAGAGTAAAGTACATCAGATCTACATCAGCAGAAGTGTGTAATAGATGGAGTTTACCACATGAAGCATAGTTTGAAAGTCAAATATCCTATTTTTAAAAATTAAGTTAAAGGCAAACGTAATGTTGTCAGATAATAATTGTATCTGGGTGAGTTTTGTCTGAAAACACAAAAGGAAACACAATAGAATCAACTTGAGGCTGAAACAAGGAGCCATGGGATAAGAGAGTTGTTTTTAAGAACTTTCAGGAACTCAGGATCCTGGGAATACAGGGCTGTTACCAGAACTACCGCAAGGGAGCACAGGGCCTGGGGAACATAGGCCCATAGAAACGTAGGGCTGGTTTCTAGACATTTCATTGAGGAAATAAAGGGCCTGGAGAACATATTGATGATCACACCTTTACTAGCACACTGTGGATGTCTAGATTAGGCCTGATACAGTCTAGATTTAGGCCTAACTGCTTTGTCCCCTTGCCACTTCTTTTATTGGTATTTTAATCTACTTTGCCTTTCTTTTGTATATAGCATTGATCCACTAAAATGTGTACTAAAATTCAAAGCCATTTTTGCTAATAGCCCACTCTGACCATACCCTGTCACCACTGCTGGGTAACATTCACATGACTTTGCTGCTTAATTCTGCTTCATCTGCCAGATTCCCAGAGGCAAACTGAGAAATTAGAGCATGTATTTCTGCTAAGGATGGAACAATGCAATTTTTTATTTATAAATCGATACTCGGATTCTGTCGGTCCAGTGTTTATACATGAACACAAATCCTGATTCTATGCGTGGAAAGTCAAATTATTTCTAAGATTTTCATTTAGATTCAACTTCATATTTAACCTGGAACAGTTAACCTAATTTTGGTTTATCAAAACTGAAATGCTTGCAATTTTGTTCATGTTGATAGTACAAGAATGAGAGGAATTGTTTTACATTGTATAGCATAGCAGTGTTATTGAGGCCGAGTTAAACTACTGACCTCACATGGTGATGATTGGACAGATCTCAACATGACTGGAAGAAGCCCTGAGACCAAGCAGCATTTCAGAAGACTACAAATTACTTTTCCCAGCGGCTCTGTTTGTCAGTTCCCTCTGATAACTGAAAGCAAAAAGGCCCATTTTTGCCTGGGGTGAAATTTACATGAGGATTAATTAGGACACACACACACTCTCTCCCTCTGCCCTCCCCCAACACGTGTCTGCCAAGAAGAAAAAACAGCAGTGCATGGATCAGCAGAAATAATTCAGTGCATCATGTATAAAACGGACTTCAAAGGGGAAAAAAGGGCATTTCTAAACAGAATTCACAGATGTTAACAAGCAGAAGGGTCTATTGTGACCCAGTTAAAATCAGAATATTCCTAACACGATAGCTTTTCATAGAAAGTCATGCAGAAGAGCTATTATACAGTGTATTAATGTATTATGGAAACTGTGCTGCTTCTTGCTCTCGTAAGTCAGCTCCAATTATTTGTGCTGAACTCACTCAGCAAAAAAAGCCTGTTATTGGTCTTGGGTTCTGCGTCTGAGAAAAGATTTCGGTTCGCCTGCGGATCAGTAGGCATGCTTTTGTCATTACTGGCAAGACTGACACTATTTTTATCCAGCCGTGCCCTGCTGGTCCGCAAAACACACTTGGAAATGTTCTCCACTCCGTCAAAAGTATGATTAAAAAACATGGTGCGAAGCTCTGACCTTCTTTAAAAGACATAAAAGTACGTTTTCATGTTTTGTCAGGTTTGAATTGCTTGGAAAATTCAGTGCAGAACATGCTTTTCTGATATTGATCTTGGAAAATGTCAGTCTGTCTGTCTGTCCATCTATCTATCTATCTATCTATCTACACTACCAGTCAAATGTTTTAGAACACCCCAGTGTTTCAAGCTTTTTTAATTGAAATTTAAACAGTTCAAGTCCAGTGAACAGCATGAAATGGTACAAAGGACAGTGCTGATCTGCGAGAGGTTTAAAAATAGTAAGGTTACCCAGAAGTGGGAAATAATTCTGTAGCTCCATGCAGTACCTCTGGTATGTGCCTAGTCAGGTTCGTCCTACAGCAAGATAGTGTCCCAAAACATAAGTCCAAGCTCTGCCAGAACTACCTCAGAAA
>JBBIGA010000040.1:9452667-9469183 GCA_037576975.1 Alestes dentex
AAAGGAGGCAAACTAAACAAATGTATATATATATATATATATATATATATATATATATACATATATACACAATCAAGCTGGGGAAAATGGCTGCTCATGTTTTGTTTGCTCCCTTTAATGTTTGGTGATCTAAGGTCCTCCGCACAGAACTGCAGCAGAGTTTCGGCTGTGAGACAGTGCTGAACTTCTTTAACAGTGTCCCTTCAAGTTGAAAAGAGTTCTTTGTGTTCCTTGTGCACAACTCTTTAGTAAAAGCCCATTTTTTAGCTTGTTAAAAATCACATCCACTTTTTCCCTCCATAATACTCACCTCACTGTGGAAAGACTTGACAACATCTGAGAATAAAAATAAGTTTTATATCACAGATTGGAGACGAGAATGCGCATGCTTGCAAAAAAAACAAAACAATAAGTTGTTCTTATCAATTTAATGACCATGACTTCTAATTCTCTATTAACGGATAAGTAATCCCGGCCCAACAGCTGATTGGCTATGTTTGGGGCATTTGGGGGCTTGTGTAAAATATTTTCGGTTTGTTTTATTGTTAGGAACTGATCACAGGGAACTGTTCTAGGAACGGAAATAAAGGTGCAACTTCCAAATGCCCCACTGACCTCACCTCGTCCGAGACAGGAGGGTCACACAAACATACTCTGCGCAATTTTTATTCCAGCAGCGGCCTCAGAGAGGGTCAGCTCATATTTTGTTTGGAGTTATTTCTGCGTCATTAAGCATCCCTAATGTGATTAATAATGTACATCACGGGCGCCAAAACGGAGATTGATGAGCCATTATGTTCAAATCAAAAAATAAATATAAAAATCTGCAGAGCCCCACAGCATTCACTCGTCCTATTCTCTCTCTCTCTCTCTCTCTCTCTCTCTCACCCCCTTCCTACCTTTCTCTTGCTTTGGCAGTGATGGAGAGTGTCAGATATTCGTTCTTTAGCTCTCTCTCTTCTCTTCTGGCTCTTCCTCTTCTACACAGTGCAGTCACTAAACAGCAGTTTGACTGATTGATAATAAATTGCGTTGGCTGCGGTAGCAAACCCACCCCGGCCCTTCTGTGAGATTACATCTGTGATTGTGTTTCAAATTTTTTGAACAGAAGCCACCGATATAAGAAAGGGACTCCGCCGGGTTGGCATGCCGTGCTTCGTGCCATTAGTGGCATTCAGAAAGACAAATTGAGTGCATTACCGACAACCTAATGTTCATCTATTATCCTTATAACGAAATGGTTTTGTGCTTTTGCGTGCCACCGCAATTGATTAGGATGTAAGGATGGATGTTTTTCTCTGAGCCTCCTAAGTCATTTTTCAACACACTTTTATGAAGCATGGCTAAAACAAATGTGACTGTCATCTTCCTTTACTGTCGTATGCGGTTGATGTGCTCAGCCCTTTAAGACGTCTCTGTCGGCTCACTTGGGGGCATCTCCTCGCTCCTTACACCAGAAGGATTTAGCTCAACACTCCTGGCTGACACGCATACGGTGTCGTTCCATTTAGTGAAAAAACACATTTGCAGAATTGTCCTCCTACCTCAAATGTAGTCAATCATCTCTGAAAACTGCTTGACTGGAGTGATGAGACTAGCTACCAAGTAATAGAGACAATTGTTAACTTAAATCATCACATACTTGCTTCAAACTGTGTCAAGTCGTTCATCAATCCCGTCTTGCTTATGTGGTTTCGAGAACTTAATAACATACTGTTATACATTATAATGGGCAAAAATGCATTGCTCAACTAAAACCAATTGTAGCAGCCATCCTGAAATCTGAATATTGTCTTTACGCCTTCAGAGATATCAATAAAGCATCAGAAACCACAGCACGTTTTCTTTTAGGTCATTCATTAGACAGAAGCGATGTAGCTTGCATGTTTCCAGCTGGTTTATATAAGCTTACATAGGCATTTACTCAATTCAGTTCAATTTTATTCATATAGCACTTTTTACAACCAAAGTTGTCACAAAGCATCTTTACAGAGGCCAGGTTCGAGCCCCTATTGAGCCAAAGGCGACAGAGGTGAGGAAAAACTCCCTCAGCTGGAGGAAGAAACCTTGGGAGGAACCCAGACTCAAAAAAGGGAAATCATCCTCCTCTGGTCGACCCGAAGAGAAAGCAAAGAGAGTCTCGATGGAGATAACTAACAAGAGAAGGCCTTCATGAACAAACTTATTGACAGATGTGCCATCTATGGCCAACAGAGTTCGTACAGTGAAGAGTGTATAGAGGTAGATTTTGATGGAAGAGTAGTTGAGAGTCTCTGGACTATAACAACAGGAACAAGAACAGCAGTCTCCCCTGGAACTACTTGTAGAACGAAAGAATCACACTTTAAACACTTTGGCAGTAGTAAAGACAAAATCATATCAGTTTCAGAATTTTGGGCCCGACTATAACCATGTGTGATTTAAGGAACAAAATGCTTTTTCCACAGTAAGTTCAAAGCGTGTCACGCCTGGAATCTTGGGAGTGAAGTGTCGAGTCGTACGCACAAAAGCATTTGCCACGCGCTGATGATGACTCAACATGGCCTTCCGCCATTCAAAATGTGAGGAATATGCCATGGCACACGCTCATCTGGCACACAGGAGCGCTTTAGCATCAATGAGCCTCTCAGCTTATTTGCAAACTTACACAAGTCCAGGAGCAAGCTCGCGCAGGGCCACATGCAAAGTTCGGCGAGACGGAAAGCTTTGGCCTGCTTTTTAACTCCAGGGGTGTTAATTATTCAGAACAGGAAACCGCAGGCTTGAAAAAAAAAAAATGTATATGACGAGCAGCTCACTTCCAGAGCGGTTAGAGCCTGTGATTGCTCAGAGCGCAGCGGTGTAGCGCGAGCCAGGAATAGAGCCTGTCAGCAGCTGGTGAGCACTGGGGGTGACAGGACAAGAACTGGGCCCGTCACGCCATCCCAAAAGCTTTTAAAGACATACTCACAGCACATCTTCTCATCCAGCCAGAGAAAGTCCATATGTTGCAGAAAGCCCATATGGTGCTACGGGAGCTGTGGTTTGCTAATGCAAAACAAAGGGCCACTTACAGTAACCTACATAGAGGCAGATTATTAAAAGAGGTTTTGAAAGGACAGTTCTTTAATGTGGAGGAAGTATTTGACTATACTAGCAGTAAACTTTATTAGAAACACATTGCTTCTGTACTGTTCTAGATTATCTAAGCCTTTCTTAGGCCAGGGGTCTCAAACTACCAGCCCTCAAGACATTTATTCATCACTATGCATGTATACTGGTGCCACTACAACTAATTCTGCTACTACACTATGGGAACACAAGTCTCGGGATGTCTAACAGGTACACAGAGACTTTAATGACATTGCATTCAAATACAGTACATAGACCTTAATATGGAATCATTGCATTCAAATACATAGACATTAATATGCAATCAGTCCCCCTTTGTAGCTATAACAGCTTCCACTCTTCTTGGAAGGCTTTCCACAACAATTTGGAGTTTCTGTGGGAATTTGTGCGCATTTATTCTGTAGAGCATTTACGAGGTCTGTTCAAGTTCATCCCAAAGGTGTTGGATAGGGTTGTGCGTGCAAGTCAAGTTCCTCCACACCAAACTCATCCAACCATGTCTTCGTGGACCTTGCTTTGTGCACTGGGGCACAGTCATGCTGGAATAGAAAATGTCTCGGTATGCTGGAGCATTAAGATTGCCCTTTACTGGAAGTAAGGGGCCTAGCCCAAACCCTGAAAAAAGGTACGTCCCAATACTTTTATCTATATAGTCAATTACTACTATAAATATTACAAAATAATAATAATTATTTTGTCATATTTATAGTAGTAATTGACTATATAGATATATTTCGTTGTTTTTGGTGTTTGAAGAATTGCTACTAAACAATGACTAACGTATGCTTAAAGAGGTGTATGTTGTAGTTCAAATTCACACTCAATACAAAATGCACACAATAGGGGATCTATTATTTTAACGGGATGCCTCAGAGAAGTTGACCTGGCTAGTGGTTCTCAGGCAGTTGAGCTCGAGACACTGCTCTAGCGCTTCATTAATGGTCAGTTTGTGACCAGAGAAGTGCCCTTGGCTGGATATCTTTGGTTAGTGAACTACTCCTAGCAGCGGCACTGGTGTGTTTAAAGCCTCAGCTGCACAGCTGTGTCTGATACACTCGTTCCAGTAGCATACACACTGTCGTGCTGCTGCCATGTCAGTGTCACTGCAATGCTGAGATGCTGGTCCACCACACAAATAATGTCTGGCGAGCAGCAGTCCTGTAGACAGAAATCAACCACTGATAAATGCTGTACAGGGCAGCTGACAAGCTGTGCAAGGTGGGCGTTTCTAATAAAGTACCCTGCAAGTGAAACTGCCATGTAGGTGTTTCTAAAAGAGTGGCCAGTACAAGGTGCATGTGGAAGTCAAAGGCGGGCATGTGTAGTGTTTCTAAGGTGGTCAGTGAGTGGGAATACTGTCTGGTTTTGTTGCTTAAAACCCTAAAGTCTAGACGGACCTAGATACATTGCACTTTCTGGAATAGATGAACAGAAGGCAGGCTCTTCTCAGAGAACAAAAAACCCCCAAAAAACTGTGACTTTCAGCAAGAACAGAGCTGACACCAAGCAAAACCGAATATCAGTGAAAGCTGGTAAAAGGCACTGTGCATTGACAGAGGGAGGGGAAAACAATGGTACATTTTCTGAGATCCCATCTCTCCTTTTTGGGGGGCTGTGATAAATAGACTTTGATGTTTTTGCTGAACAGCAGTGCATAGTCCCAGAGCAGAAATCCAGGTATGAGCAGTCAGCAGTTCAGGAGCTGCAGAATCCTGCTGCTTACTGCGACACCAGAGACGCGCACACACACACACACACACACACACACACACTCACACCGCTCACTTGGCCTATTACAAAGGTATAAAATGAAGTGCTGATCTAAACAGCAGACTGCCTGATCATTGTGTGCGTCTTTGTGTCGGCAGAGTCCTGATTTAATGTACTGAAGTCATTCGTGGTGGTGAGGGTCTGAATAGAAATTTCTAACTATAGTAATATTAACCTCTGAAACTCCAAAGGCCCATTTGTGGGCACACACTTCAAATCTTCTCTCTTAGAATTACGTAACTTACAGACGGTCATTTACAATTTCTTCCATATAGAGAACTATGTTTTGGGTGGCCTGGTGGTTACAGAGTTGCCCCTGCTATTGGAAGGTCATGGGTTTGAATGCCAGGACTGCCAGTGGCACCACTGAGGTACCCTTGAGCAAGGTCCCCACACACTGCTCCATGGCCGACCACTGCTTCACTTGGTGAATGGGTTAAAGGCAGAGAAGAATTTCATATTGTTCACACTGTGTGTTCATGCGTACATGATACTTTACTTTAGTTTACTTTAATATTCATTCATTCCTTTTCTGAGCTGCTAATGCTCATCCAGGGTCAAAAGGCGGAGAAATATCCTGTCCATCACAGGGCAGGCCCACCAATAAACGCATTCACACCTAGGGGCAATTTAGCATTTCCAGTTCACCTGACGTGCTTGTCTTTGTACTATGGGTGGAAAGCGGGAGCCCAGTTTGATCCTTTGTAATTCAGCAAATATGCATGTAAAAGTATTTGCATAGGGACACAAAGAAAGAGGTCCACGGCAGCCTGTGAAGGTGAGCAGTGGATCTGGTGTGCACAACTCTGAACTGTCAGCAAAACCTCTACAGTGATGTGCACTAGGCAAACTCTGATAGGGTGTTTTGAGCAGGAAATGGGGAATAAACAAACAAACAAACAATCAAAATCAAATGAAAAACTGAAACTGTTTAATGCAAAATAGGGAACTAACAGTTTAATAGTCTTTATAAGGCCCTTTCAAAAACATAAAAAAGGTCACAATAAATTATTAGAGGGTGATTACTACATTCAGTATTTTTACTGAATATCTTGTGTCATATTTACTGTTTACTGTATGTCATATAATACTAATCACATCTGACATTTCACTTTTCCTGACATTTCACTTTTCTTCCAGGTTGAAAATGAGTTGCCATTTTTATGTTCCTTCATTTTGCATATGACTGCCTCCTAGTCCACACGCTGATATTGCATTTAGTTATGTTGGTAAACACATATGTGAATGAATGGACACAATTAGATTAGCATAAACTATCTTCATGTTGTCAGACAAGTACAACAAAATTGCATTGCTAACAATATCTGCTGATATTGCAGTAGCAGCAGTGGCTGCAAAATTATTGAGCATGGTCCTGGTGATACATTTATGCTAATACTGACTCTACCTCATGTTCATAGACTCCAAATATAGAAGTTATACAAAAAAATAAATACTGACAAATACTGTAAAAAAGTAATATAGGTTCTAAATAGTATCAAACTCAGATGCTCTGCATACATAGACCACCTGATACATACTGAACACCAAGTTGGCCACAATTACTGTTAATGATTTTATCCTTCTGATGGGAAACAAACATGCAAAATGCTGACTAGCACTAGTAGCAAGCAGTTGCCTTTTCTTCAGCATGACAGGAATTAGAATGAACCTTCAAAATCAAACTATAGTGGCATGCTATATTGAAAAAAAGGTATTTAGGTTTTATTTGACGCATTAATAAAATATTGCTGTGTACCCTACACCAATTTGCTTCCCCCAGTCTGTTTTTGTTGTAGTGCCTCTGTCAAAATCTCCTATACACCAAATGCAAAAATGGTTTGTGATTTATTTGTCTGTCAGAATTATATTAATACATATATCTTTTCAAATATTTATATGAATATGAATTGATATTCATTTATTTATATTTTTTTTGTATTAGTTGAAAAGTGTTCTTTTTATTTTATATTGTGTTTATGGCTTTTAATCTATTGTTTTGCTGCTCTTACCTTTGTGCTGTCCACTTTCTGCAGTAGCAATGGAAATTTGCCACTTGTGGGACTAATAAAAGTTTATTGTATCTTATCTTAACAAGCAGTGAAATGCATCAAACTTTCTGCCCATCGTCAGAAGTCTTGTGAGACTCATTTCAGACTACTTACCAAGTAACTGTGATACTGAATGGTAGACACTGAATAATAAGTCGGCAGCTTAAAGTGTTGGAATGACAGAGTAAAGGAGTGAGAATGAACAGGCGAGTCACAGCAAAAACTCAACTATCTAGGTGCCCAAAATCCCCTGGAGAAGGAATATGAATTTACTGCCTGCAAAAATAGCTCTCCACACTGAAGTAGAGACTGAATGTAGCCCTCCACAGCTGCCTGAAAATGTATTCATCCCTCAGAAGTGCCTGCAATACATCTAAACATCTAAACCCTAATGAGGGCGGCTGAATCGAGTGGGCAACAACCACTGGTCACAATCAGCTATTTTCTACTGAATATGAGATCATTCCAGATAGCAATTTGATTTTTTTCGGAGCGTTTGGAAACACTTGGTCTTATTATCTCGCTTTTTTCTGCCTTGTGCAATACCAGTCCCACAAGTCAAGTGCCCTCTCTTCTAGTGCTCTTCGCTGTTTATCTGCGTCTCACTGGTGTACTCTCTCTCTCTTTCTTAGTTCTTCTATGTCTCGCCCCCCTCTCTCTTTTTACAGGCAGTCTAGGGCTGCGAGAAGCACAGATAGAAACTCCAGTGGGACCTTGCGTTTCATCCGAGGCCTTTATCAAGACGAACACACTCTGGCGCGCACACATACACGGCCCATCATACACACGCTCGATTCCATGTATCTCTTTTTTGCAACGGGGAGCAGTGATTTGATTCAGTGCTTCAGAGAGATTGGGCTTCCCTGCTGTTCAGGCCGAGCGAGCCCTATCCCCTGAGCTCTCTCTCCTAGAGAGCCCTCGGGGACTTTAAATTGTGTACAGTACATTTTCTTCTTCAGCTCATGTATCTTTTGATGTCGCTTCGCTCACAGCCAGACACTGTGACACTCACACGCGACCCGATAAAGCCTCTCCTTCCACACACGGCCAAAATAAAAGCCGCAGTGCGTTAGGCTGGTAATAAGGAAACATGTTGCGTCATAGTCAACATGGCAGTGCATAGAAGCAGTCACGGGTTAATAGAAGCCATGTCTTATCCTTTCAAGTCTACAAAGAAAGCAGTGTGTTCTCTTATGTCGCTTGACCATGTGTTTGAGGGTGATAAAGCACAGGCGCTAGTTATGCTAAGTGACTCCTTAGCGATATCTAATACATTTTTCCATGCACGTGTTTGTAATTCCAACCTGGCTATACTAGACGACTAATTCATCTCACGGAGGTCAGAGGTTGGTCGCATAGTTTTGGGGTAATGCAGCGCTTGAACCCGGCTCTAATTGCATTGCCTCCATGTCAAATAGCTTGGGGTGTGGGGGTGGGATAGTAGCTGGGGGGGTGGCAGAGGAGAAGTAGCCGAAAATTTAATTAGCAAACGGTTAATGCAAATGATCAGGGCTGTTGGAGCGCTCTCCTAAAGCTTTCTGTCTGGAATGATGAAAGAGCTGAGGAACTTTTTTATTGGACCAATATCTCAAAACCTCAGACAGTGAGAGAAGTTACTATGCGCTCTCTCAGTCTGCGTCAAAACTCCTTGAACATGCCTTAAGAACCTAGATTAATCTGTTAATAGAGTGTTTTTTTTTGCCACATATGCCAAGATCGAACTGTTCGTTCTGACAAAAAGATGATGGCCACACAGTGAAAAACAACTTTAATCTTCCATAAGAAAGCAATTAACGTATTATTTCTTTCTCATATTCTCAAACGAAATGGGGCATAAAGGAGAGGCTCATTACAATAGCCGATGCAAGAAATCTCAATTGAGGAGCACTTAAAGAAGTACATTTCACTAAAGATATTCCATTTTCAAAACCATCCAAAGCCTTATTGACCTTCCAGAAAATCAATTTGCCTTTGGAGAAAAAATGGTGTTCACTTTGAGACACTAAAGCAAAGTTTCTGAATAAAATTGATAATAAGATTTAATGAACTTGGTATGCAATCATAAATGGCATTCAATGAAAAGGGCCAGGCATGGGGAAGAACCCAGGATGACAGTGTTCTGAAATATAAAAGTAACACTCAGAACTGTCTTCCATTTACCTGACAAAGACTATTCGCAAGGACTTTCTGTGAAAAACACACCTCTTACCAGCCCTTTCAGTGAGAACAATGGGTTGATGGACAACAGACACAATGCATTGCAAAAGCTACAGTCTATTGTTAATTAAAAAAGTTTAGAGATGAAAATCACCAGAGTTGAACTTTTGGCAAAGCGTATTCTGATGTTAGCCGATTTGAGAGCATCTAATTTGAGGGCTACGAACGGTCATGAACAAGATGGATGAGGAGTTCAGTGTTGTTGTTGTTTTAAATAGTGTTGTCAAATGCGATCATTAATCCCACTCATTTTTTTATGCCGTCAACACATTTTCCAAGTTTGATCTTTCAAACCATTCTTACTTCCCATCTGAAGTCTAGCTGCACTGCTGCCCTTGCTTCCCAACTGTAGGCCTCTTGTTCAAATAAAGCATTTAAGTAGCAAGTTCCATTGCTGGCTCTTTTAGTATAACTATAATAGTAAAGTTATTTCCAGATTCTGCTATGAATATACTATATGTATCACATTTAACAGGTCTGAAGTATAATCAGGAAATCAGTTTTAACTAAATAAGGTAAGTAATTTTTCAAATAATACGTTTACAGAAGGTGAAATACAGATTATTGTCCTGTTAACTTGCTATTAGGAGTTCAATTAAAAATTTTAAGTGGATGAGTTACGTTTTCAAGTTAAATCTGCATATTTTCTAAACAATGTGTCTAGAGCTTTACAGTCCAACTGTAAAGGCTGTCCTGTTCACTTGCGTCTCAAAGGCTTTTTTTGAGAAGTGTTCACATTTGAATGCATTTCCTGCTCGGGTTCACCCATAAACCAGAAATTTATATACATTTATATTTTGTTCTTGTACTTTAGTCCTACTGAATGACAACCTGTAGGCAGGCAAAGCAAAAGAGTTAGGTATAGATGTGTCTTCCCTTTATGAATTTATTGTAAATGTTAATTCATTTTCACTCCTCCATGTGTCACTTCAGAGGAACCTTCACTACCAATTAATCTCCTAGTTCCTAGTTTTTCTCCCACCACTGAGATGTATGGATGCCAGAGAAAGCTCCTACACACCAATGCCATTTTCAGTCTTTTAAGAAGTTAAGACTTTCTGCTGCTCTGTGGGCATCCGGAGCATTAAGTCAAACTCGCAGGATGTGGCAAAAATAGCAGAGATGATCCCAGATACAAACGCCGAAGCCAGAAAAGGGATTTTCCTGGAGTGCTCTATATCGTTTTGTGAGTGTCTTCCCACGCAGAGCTGTCAGTGGTCTGATATCAATAACTGGGGATGTTTCATATCGCCACGTCCTCTGAACTTTATTACTGCCACATCTATCAGCCTCGCGCTGTTCACTTACTTGGAGAAATTGAAAAAGAAAAAGTAAAATGAGCAATGTCTTTGTAGAATAGCCCATGTGGGGGGAAAGAGAACAAGCCAGCATGGTATCAAACATTACTTGCAATGTTCTTTTTTTTACAAGACAGAGGACCCATGCTGTGCAACAGATTGGGTTGTTTCTTTATGGACGACAGTGACTGTGACAATACAAAGCCAATTTAACCACACAACAAAGCTGCTCATATGGTGGAAGACCAAAGAATGTGTACACGCAAAAGGTCTTTATAGAGTATGACAGAATTAAAAGACAATGAACCCTTCTGATTAAAGTTTCAGTCTGAATCAAATAAGACCTTTTTATGATAAAATATAATCTATTAAATACATTCTTCCTTTGGTCAGAATGTTTGATATTGCTGTACTGGTCAATTTGTCTCAAAGCAACAAAAGTTCTCAATGGCAAATGGCCTAACACTTCCGAAGAGCTTAATTTGAGTGTTTTTTTTGTGAAATATGTCCTTTAAAAGTAAGATACAGTGCGGAAATGATCCAACACAGGATTCCACAAGGCACAGAATTAGACAATAACTCAAATATACCACTAATGCAGTGTCCTGATGTGTTTTTAACAGTAGATTTTCATTACATCAAAGCTGATCACATCCCTCACCACCTGCTGGCCACACTGATAAAATTAGCTGTCCAGCATACAGCGATGCAGCCCTCGGGGTGCAGTGTGTGGGGGTGGTGCCTTGCTCAAGGGTACCTCAGTGGTGCCACTGCCAGTACCTGGATTTGAACCCCTTACTTTCTATTTGCAGGGGCAACTCCCTACCACCAGGCCACCAGCCGCCCCAGCAAAGGTTCGAGGGTTACCTCAGTGTTTTTTTTTTTTTTACAATAATCTTATGCTACCTTCTCTTCCATCATCCCAACATTACTTGCAGACAGGGGCGGACTGGGACTAAAAAATGGCCCTGGGGTGCGAAGAGGTCTGCGTCTCGACTGTGGTTCGGAGGGGGATGCGCAGAGGTCTGCCTGCATCTCGGCCGTGATTGGATGGGGGGCGCAGAGGTCGGACTGCAGCCGAAGTAGAACAGACTTTGCTAGTGCTGGTGTACCAAGGCTCCTCTTCATTTTGGTCACACACAATTGAAACAGCCTTATTACTCTCTCAAGCATGTCTGTTGTGATTGTTGTCTATAGAGCAATGTGCACCATGACTGAAAAACACTGAGCTAGCTAATGGGTAGGACTTGGCTAGGTTGGAGGGAAAAAATGGGGCAAAAAAAAAAAAAAAATTGGTTTCTGCCAATTTCAGATGTGATTCAAGGTCTCAAAGGATTCATCAGTGGCCTATTTTGCTCCCTTCAATTCTGATATTTTGATCTTTTAAATTCTCAGAAAATGGGACCAGCTTCAGTAACAAAACAGAAGAAAAAAAAAAGTCTACCAAACTGCATCCTCAGATTTGAGACACGATTCCTGGTTTCAGTGTGTAGCTTAAGTATGGATATAGTGCATGTTCTGATTGGCTGCCTGCCTTGCAAAATCAATGTCTTTAAAAAGAGGCATTCAGACAGCAAAAAAATGTTTGAGGGAGAATGACAGACTGTGTCTTTGAACCACCACAATAAAGACATAAATTGCTTAATATGCATGTGGTTACGGTTAAATGAACTTTAAGCACAATCCTTCTTTGCAACAATATGGGATCTAAGGTGATTTACTACAGAACTGTCAGAGACAAAAGAAAACTGTCAGACGTCAGACATGTTCACAGCATCTGCTTCCTTGTTTCATAGCGCTGTAAAAATCTCACACACATTTTGTTTTGGCAGCGATCTATGTCTGCGTCTTCATAATTAATCAGCGGGGTTTTTCACATACATAATGCAGTTTTACTCAACTGCTGGGTCACGTTCCTATTACTCTCTCTTTTGGCAGTGTGCACATTTACCGAATCGCTAATGGTGAAAACAGCGCAATCATAAAGCCTCATGCTTGCGCTGTTTTCACCATTAGTGATTCGGTAAATGTTCTCCATTCTCCCAGTCACTCGTGTGCCCAGCCAAACAGAATGAGCAGGGCTTGCGCTCCTCCTTCAGCCTTCATCATGATGCTCATTTCCCCGTTTTACATTTCCCTTGTTCCACTGCCACGGCCCATTTTTGGTACAATGTGGGAAGAAACGCTCCAAGGAGCAGAATCTCTATCTGCTGCATCTGTATCACATCTTGGATTTCCACAGACAGTAACTACTATGACTTAGAAAAGAACTGTCAGAACTTATCCAACAGAAGCCAATGGGCAGTTAATGGGCTCATAATACCCCATTAATAACGTTTTACCAGAGATTCCCTTTGACAAATTAGGGCCATCTCTGAAAGAATACACTTTACAGCTTAAACTACAAATGACTTGGAATTAAGAATTCATGAGTGTGGTCCAAAAGTACATTATATGGAAAAAAGTATTGGGACATCTGACCAATATACCTACAGGACTTCATTGACATTGCATTCAAATACATAGACTTTAATATGGAGTTGGTCCCCCTTTGCAGGTATAACTGCTTCCACTCTTCTTGGAAGGCTTTCCACAAGAAATTTAGAGTTTCTGTGGGAATTTGTGCCCATTCATTCTGTAGAGCATTTTTGAGGTCAGGCACTGATGTCCTCTCAAGGCCTGACTCTCAATCTCTGTTCCAGTTCATCCCAAAAGTGTTGGCTGGGGTTGAGGACAAGGCTCTGTGTGGGCCAGTGAAGTTTTTCCACACCGAAAGAACTTGATTGGCCCGTTTCTATTTCACACAGTCATGCTGGAATAGAAAAGGTTCTTCCCTAAACTGTGTCCACAAAGTTAGAAGCATGGCGTTGTCCGAAATGTCTTGGTGTGCTGAAACATTAAGATTGCCCTTCAGTGGGAGTAAGGGGACACCTGAATTCAATCATTAAGAGCTTGTCCCAATACTTTTATCCATATAGTGTATGTGCTTCTCCTAAATGTTTACTAACAGAATTCAGTAGCTCCCAAAGTTAACAGATTTTCTATTCTTTCTGAGTACAGGAAAATTCGTAAAGTAATCCACCCTATGCTATGAATAAGGGTGAAAAAGTTGAAAAAAGGCTAGAATATTCCTTTAAATTAATATTATGGCACTCACACATACACACACACATACTTTGAGTCTTCTCAAGTACCCTCTGGCTGGCAGGAGGTGATTAGTGGTTAGGTTAGTGCTTCTTTTGTTTGTAACCTTTCCCTGCCTTTCTCCAGGTCCTCTCCAATTACAGGGAAAGTCAAGGAGACCCACATGATGTGTGCCAATGAGCCGCTCTTCTGAATGAGATGGCGACTTGAGGAAAACAGGAAAGGGGTGAAGTGCCTGAGGCTTGTGTATATAGGATGATGAAGAGGAGCTCAAGTGGTAGAAAGCCTTTCATCTTCTGGGACAACGGTTGCTCAGATTTTTAGGCTTCACTGGAGAGTCATTTGCTGCAGAAAGTTAGGTTGGGTTCACCATTGTATGCCTAGTGGCTGAACACTCATGCAAAGCTGGCAGTTAGAAAAAAAAAATGCCATGATGTGCTTCCCTCCAGCAGGAGAACAGACATTGAATGCTCTAGGCTAGGTCTGATTTTGTTTATGAACACTATTTACATGGCAAAAAACCAAAACACCCACAGAGAAAACCATCATCTGAAAGAAAAGTACTTTTATACAAGTATTTGTAGAGATGATTGATCTTCCACATGTGGCTGTTGCTGAAAATTGTTCTTTTACATAGAAGACTTCCTCACAATAGGCCTTGTCCACAATAATGTTTTTTTGGCCGTCCACTGAACCTGCCTATTTGAAAAACAAAACAATTTTTAAATACGCTCTAGGGCGGATAAATATGACAATTTTCATGTGGTAGTGTCAATAGAAAAGATGCAAGAAAATGTTGACTGTTCGTCCCGTGATAGGTCCCAGATGGTCACATGATCACATCCCTTTGAAACAACCTAAAACGCTTTGTTTTCACTAGACTCGCAGACAGGATTTTCTACTGCTTTGTCTCCGCTATGGTTGTTTATTGGGTTTAAAGCAGTTCTACTTCATCATGTGTCCAAACACTTTACTTTGTCACTTAGCTTAGCTGTCTTTGCTGGCGAGCACCACAGCAAATCACATAGACGTATTTTCTATTAAAATAATCGGAAAACAGAGAATAAATGTGATCCTCTGCAAATCTCCATCCGTGGCTGGGGACCCAAGAAAGCATAACTGGCCAAATTCAAAGTAGGTAATCCCCCCCCCCCAGTTCGATGTGTGTTGAACTGTCCAGTGACGTTATGTTTGCAGCAGTTCAAAAAGACATGCTGGCATTCATTTGACAAAACACATTCTAACTTTTACCCTCCGGTTTAGCCCTGGGAGAGGCTATGGGTTTGGGTTTGAATCCCAGGACTGCCAGTGGTACCACTGAGGTACTCTTGAGCCAGGTACCCCCCCTCACACTGCTGCATCACTGGCTGCCCACTGCTTCACTTGGTTAAATGCAAAGAATAATTTCACACTGTGTGCTGTGCTGTGGGGTGTTTACATGTGACAAAAATTGGCACCTTGCCAACCAGACAAAACAACTATTACTAAATGGGGGGGGGGAGGAAAATGTAATAATTTTGTGGACAGAAAATAATATAAATGTAAATTATGCTAAAAACGCTAATATACTGAGACTCCAGTACAAGGTTCTTTGAGGAACCAGAAATTATTCTTTTCCCGCAGCACTCAAGAAGCCCTTCTGGCACCCTTTACAGTTAGCAATGTAAGTTACTGTAGGTAAAGCTTAAAACTTTCAGACTTCTCATTTTCAGAGTTACTTCTAGATAAAGAAAGTGGCAAATATTTGCAAACTGAGCTGAGTTTGCACTGAAAGGTCAGAGTTAGCCAATAAATCCTGCATGTCCCCAGAGTTCGCCTTCACCTCGGTGCCTCCGCGGAAGATAGCATCATTACAAAGACAAGTGTCTGTCTACCTGCAGTCTCACCACAGGCTCACAAATTGCGTCTGAGCACTGGCGACTTTCTGTGCGAGGGCGTTTTTTTCCTCCCCCTTTCTCCGGTAGGCATATGATGTTTGTCACTGTTTGAAACACCACAGGTAGAAGCCAACAGGTGGAGACACAGCGGCAGTGTCTCTGCACTGGATTTTAAAAGTCAAGTCTTTCTGTCTGTGGGAGGAAAAGGATTGTGACATGGTGAAAAACAAGTAATGATCCACAAACAGCGCAACAGCACTGGAACCCTAGAGGATTGAGGCAAGCAATAACAGAAACACACACATACATAAGATTGCTATTTGCTATTAAACAATTGCCTCTATCACTTCTCAGTGTCATTCTAAGCTATACAGATACAGTTGTGCTCATAAGTTTACATACCCTGGCAGAATGTATGATTTCTTAACCATTTTTCAGAGAATATGAATGATAACACAAAAACCTTTCTTTCACTCATGGTTCATGGTTGGCTGAAGCCGTTTATTGTCAAATAACTGTGTTTACTCTTTTTAAATTATCATCACAATACAAACTACCCCAAATGACCCTGATCAAAAGTTTACATACCCTGGTGATTTGGCCTGATAACATGCACACAACTTGACACAGACGGGTTTGAATGGCTATTAAACGTAACCATCTTCACCTTTGATCTGTTTGTTTGTAATTAGTGGGTGTGTATAAAAGGTCAATGAGTTTCTGGACTCGTGACAGACCCTTGCATCTTTCATCCAGTGCTGCACTGATGTTTATTGGATTCGAAGTCATGGGGAAAGCAAAAGACTTGTCAAAGGATCTGTGGGAAAAGGTAGTTGACCTCTGTAAAACAGGAAAGGGATATAAGAAAAAATCAAAGGAACTGAGAATGCCAATCAGCAGTGTTCAAACTCTAATTAAGAAGTGGAAGATTGGGGGTTCTGTTTAAACCAAACCACAGTCAGGTAGACCAGCTAAAATTTCAGCCACAACTGCCAGGAAAATTGTTTGGGATGCAAAGAAAAACCCACAAATAACTTCAGGTGAAATA
>JBBIGA010000040.1:9489086-9503692 GCA_037576975.1 Alestes dentex
TAGAATAAGCACAGAAGTAACTTTAAAAGGAGCTTCTGTCATACCGAAGCCCTGACGAAACTGTGAAGCATATTTACTGTAGCAGCTGCTGAACTTGGCCTCCCCTGTTCTCGTTTGCCTGGCGTGAGTCAAATTTACAGCCTGGTAAATAATTGAGGAGTGCAGCACTCTAAAGACCTGGGCCGGCAATGTTTAATTTATCTTTGGGTAATTCACAATCAAAACAAATGAGATTAGTTCAGTAAATGCTTAGCTCTCAAACAACCCAGGCACACAAATATTGGGAAGGCACTCAGATATTTTTGCAGACCATGCATGCTTACACTCTAAAAAATGAAGGTGGCATGAATGAATCTTTTGGTGGATGGTTCTTAAAGGGCCTTTGCATTTTTCTTGTATTTTATATTATTTTTTCCCTCAAGGTGTGCTTGTGATATTTTTTTGTGGGTTTACGGACCAAAACCAGTCATAATTCACTTTATATGATAATTTTTCAAATTCCCTTTCCATTAGAATTTAACAATCTGAATGCATTTCTGGCCCTTAAAATTGAAAATAGTGAAAAGGATAACTGTTCTGCTCTGTTGTTCCTCAAGGCTCTTGTAGGCTGACTAGGCTTAATGCATTGTTTTTTGTGACATCACAAAAACAACACATTCAAAGTAGGCTGTTTTTACAAGCTTCTGGATATGAACTGTATGGACTGGAATGAGGTATTTACACAAAGCATCATTTTTATTATAAAAAGATGATGTGGGCTCTTTTAAGGAACCAAAAGTCATTCATTAATTAACAGTTAAAGAACCCTTTTTGTAAATGAGATGTGTTCCACATAATGGAACTATTCTAGAAGACCAGTTTTAATCTGGTTCAGAGCCTTTATCTTGTGTAGAGGTGCTTTAAAAGATTCTTCAAAATTAACATTTGGAATCACCAATAAAAAAGCCATCAAACAAGCAAAATAATCATCCCTTAGAATGTTAAAAAAGACTACAAGCTGGGCCATGCCTACAAATGCAAATCCAAGATTCTGGCTCATTTTTGGGTAAATTTAGGTGCGCTATGAAGAATTTATTATAGCAGGTCCCGAAATGAATTGGGAACTTAGGCTATATCCAGCTCTTGTTCAATACATCTCTCGCACCATGATGGAGAAGAGGATTAAAAATTGATGTTTCATTTCTTTTATGTCAAGGAGTGCAGCTCCCCGAGTCCTCCAATTAGATTGGAGAGCTATCACAGATTTCACAGATGAAAAAGCGTTTCCCGACTCGATTTGATGCATATGAGCTCCGTTGACTGATCCACTCAGAAGATTATACGTGTGCTAAGTTTCTCGGAACTAGATAAAAGCACATTCCAACAGGGTTTTTTTTTTTTTTTTACATTTGCTGCTGATCTTAGAACCAAGTGAAAGGATGTAACTGTGATATACAGTATGTGTTTACTGATAAAATGTAGCATCACCTGTTGTTATATGACCACTGAAGTCTCCACCACATAGTCAGTTTTAAGATAAATGTTGTGGTTTTACCAGAAATCTAATATGCACTCTTTTTACCGTTCCCCAAATCTGGTTCATTAGCTAAGACCTGTTTTGTAGTATTTTAACTCTAAGACAAACAATTAACCAAATGTAGTTGATAACTGGGATCATTTGGACTAGACACGCTCAGACTTGGCTTCTGCCAACCCAGCTAAACCTCACTTATAGAAACACAATGGGGTCACTTTGGAATCATTATAGAATGACTCAAGAAGCAAAATAGAACTTTTCCAGCAAAGTGAAACTGTCCCTTTGTGAAAAAAGTCAACCAATTAACTAAGTAATTGAGTTAACTGAGGTAAATTAGACTGTGCACCCAGGCTTGGAAAGGGTTCCCCAAGTGGAGAAAACAAGAAACAAAAGAAAATCTTCTCAGAAGTGGTCAGCCTCAATCAATTTCAAAAATCCAATTCAACCTATTGAGAGTGCACAACTCCATCTACATTAAGAATTCAGTATTTATTTGATGGTCTGCATGAAAGATCATGCGCTAGGAAATATCCTAGGATAGTTCTTTTGCTATGTTATCAAATTAATGTTAGCATAGTGGAAAATTGTTCGGTGTCCCTCCCAGTCTGCCTAGTTTTAGTTATCTGAGTACAAGTTGGTAGCATTGTATTTTAAAGGGGACATATTATACGTCTTTTTATACAAGTTATAATAGGTCTATGGGCTATACAAAACATGTTCATGAAGTGATATCACGAAGAGATATCACCAGCTTTATTCTTGACAGTTTCAGTCCCTTTCAAAATGAGTCGATTAAGGGCTCTGTCCCTTTTATGCAAATAAGCTGTGGCACTATCCAGCCCTATATGTTCGACCACGATTCGGACCCAGGGCAAGATGAAGAGGAGCCACCTGCACAAACACCTTCACGAATGCAGTGTAGGGATTTGTGTTGTTCTTTGCAACCAACAACACAACACTTCATGTGTGACTTGCCTTTGCCTGTAGCCGTAGCGCTCGGTGTCTTATGTGTGCTCGTAAAACCAGAAGACAAAAATGGTGGATCCTTATCTAGTGGGGGGAGGCTCGACAGGTGAGGGGTCCCAGATAGCACACATCCGTTGAAATAACATGGTTTCCATATCAGACAAAGAGGATCTTTAATGTTGATCCAGCATTGACCTTGCTCGTTGAGAAGGCCGTCTATTCAATGTTGAAAAATCAACAATTTGTGGATGGATTCAACAAGGATTCAACATTGTTTCAACGCTTGTTTGGCAAAGGTTCTTTCAATGTTGGATATTTTCTTTAATATCAATGTTGATTCAGCATCTTATTTTAAATGTTGAAAAAGTCGCCTTATATCAGTGTTGAATTAAGGTTTTGTTACAACTGAATGTTCAATATTGAAACTCTGACCAAAAATTGCTTTAGATTCAATGTTGATAATTAAACACTGACCATATATCAATGCATTTAACCATAATTCAGTGTTGAATCAATAACATGGTGTTATCTGGGGAGGTTCTATGCAAATGTTGTTATCCTGACTCAGGATATAGGAGCCGTCCAAACGGCTCATAGAAGCATATGATTCCTGACACCAAAATCTTTCAGTTGACTCAGAAAACGGATGGATGTTTTTTTTTTTTTTTTCTTCACGTTTGGAATATTTATAGGAGCAGTAGAGACCCAAATGGAAATACAAAAGGATGCAAAAAGTGAGTTTTGCATAATATGTCCCCTTTAAACTGAAAGCATAATACTATGTTGCAAATATAAACTAAACTAATCAGGTGGACAAAGATTTTGCCAATGATTGTCTGCCTCAATAATAATCTGTATGAAAGAACATAAACAAGAAGCTGTTCGTTAAATCAAACCAGTGTTACAAAAAAATCACAGTGTAAAGTGTCAGTGTGGAACACAGTCCTTTCTGGATTGTCTTTCAAGGCAATGAGTTTGGGCTCTTTATGAGGTACACTGTCCCTTGGCCAGCACTGAGAGTGACAGCTTTAGCTTCTGTCCCCCAAGGTTAGCCACTGGTGATAATAATGTAGTTAATAAGCAACATAAGCTTAAAGCTACCTGTTAGCATTGTGTGAACTGCATGCCCACATCATCATAAACTTGCCTCAAACTATTTCAGGTTGCAACGTCGACAGAATTGTTTATGTTCAGCCCGTTTTATAGCTTTGCAACCCAGAGGGAAGTCTATTAGTCTGAGGCAAATGCAGTTTGCTGAACTGGCGACTGTAAGCCTCTATTACTTGTTAGCTAGGCCTTAGTCATGTAGTTAGTCATGTGGATCTGGTAGGGTGAGTGGAATCTTGTGAAAATTTGCTTATTGAACGAACCTTCTCATTAATAGGTGTATAATGAGTCTGCGGTTTGAAGATTTCGACTGCTTTGCTTTTTTGTTCCTCAGAAGAAGATCTATGAAATCCTACATAAAAGGACAAATGAACATCTGCCCATGGCTCAGTCCAGGGCAACACACTGCAGGCGGAGTGTGCGCGTATGTGTGTGTGTGACAGGTAGCGGTAGTAGCTGCTTACCCTCTTCAGTGATGGCACATCCATCACCGTGGGGGGTCATGACCCGGGCAGCCGCCACCTGCCTGCACTGTCATTTGGCTGATTAGGAAAATGAAGGGCTCAGACACAGCTTCCACCACTCCTGCCATAACCCGTCAGCATGCACCGGCACACTTTCTGGCAAATCTCAACACATTGTTCTACTACTGGCATAAAAAAAAAGCTTTCTGTCATAATTTTCATCTTTTTCATTTCAACCTCAGGTTGACAGACCTTACTACGGCTAAAGAATGCAACCATGCAGTCCAATGTAGGCCCAAAGGAGCATTCACAAATATTCACTGATTTCTTGTGGGGTTTTTTTTTGTACATTTCTTATATTTATTCCTTTTAGACTAAACAAAATGTAATATAAATTTAACCCAAGTAAACACAATGCAGTTTTTAATAATTATGTAATTTACTGAAGAACAAAGACCAACTAAGACCAACTGGCTGTGTAGCAAAAATAGCATTTGTACCCAGCCAAAAAATAAACCAAATTTAGTTCAGGAGACTAGACACACTCACACTTGATTACTACCAGTCTGGTCGCGTCTACATTAGTTTTAGAACCGCAATAAGTGACAGAAGCACATTAAAATCTTTCCAGCAATGTGAAGGTTGGTTAAAGGTCTCAATAAGCAGCACACTCTGCTTTCTCTCAATCAAAAGAAGAGAAGAAAAAAGGAATTTATTGAAGTACATCAGTCTGGAAAGAGTTCTAAAACTATTTCTAAGGCTTTGTGACTCCATAGTTAGATTCATTATCTTCAAACGGAGAAAACTTGAAACAGTGGTGAATCTTCCCAGAGGTGGCCGGTCTAAATGACTTCCAGAAAACCCATTTAGCCTAATGAAAGCTTACACCTCTTATCTTCATTTAGAATATGTCATTCATTTCAAAGGGTTCTCTGTTTTTTTTTTTCCTGTTATTAAACTAGCATGGTGTCAAATTGTTCTTTGTTGCTCCCAGTCTGCCTAGTTTTAGTTCTCAGAGTCCAGCCTTGTAGAAGAAACATTTTTCCAGTGTTGTATGACCTCGCACTGTGCGTTAGGAAAGAATGCATTAATAGAGAAGAGCATGGATAGATCAATTCTGCAGCTGTCACACATTAGTAACAGTGGTTACATGTGTGGAAATGGCACTTTGTCTGTAATGTTCTATTTATACTTGCTAAACTCCAGCAGCTGTGAGCCACTTCGGCACCTGTCAAGGTGTTCTACAGCTCGCACTTTCAAATCAGTCAACAGGTTTATGCAGAGGTAATTGAAGGACAATACTGATAGAGAACAGTTTGCCTGCACTGCCAGCCATTAGCAGGCTGTTGGTTAAATAAAACCAGCGGCGAAAGATCAGAATGGGAGGGATCCAAGGGGTTGCGATAGGTCTTAACACAATCTTTTCTGTGTTTTCTTTCCAGGCAACAGGCAGTGCGTTCCAGCTCTTCATCAGATGCCCTGCCCCTCGGCCAGAGCCGAGAGTGACAGCTTTATCTGCTGTCTCCCAAGGTTAGTGAGGAGGAGAGTGATGAAGCAAGAATTGGGGCTGTGTGTGTGTGTGTGTGAGGGGGTTGGTGGTTGTGGCTCTGTAGCCCAAGGCCAGGGATAATAGAGTTATGAATCCACTCACACCTGTGCAACTCCTCCTACAACGCACACATAAACATGTTCCTGAACACACTCGCATTTTAGTACAAATTTATTTATGGGACAGGGTGTAAATTACAGGGAGGTTGGGAGAGGGTCTGATCCACTTAATTAAGACTTTAACACGTGAACATTCATTCTTAAAAATGACATGAAACAAATCATTTGAATAGTAAGCACTAAAATGTTTCACATCCCATGATAGAAAGACACACACACACTTCATGTTCACACTCCCCTTTAGTTAGACATACTATCTCTTTCATCTCAATGCTATCTGAGGCTATCTAAAAAAGCAAGAACAGTAAAAATGTTTTTGTTAGCTAGCGTTGCTAGCTACGAATCAGAATCAGAAAACTGTATGGACCTCGGAGGAAACCGCTTATGCACAGAGACTGCACAGAGACACAGCACAAGAACAATATAAAAAATAGTGTCCAATAAAATAAATCCAATAAAAGAATCTGTAGAAAAACCTCAATATGAAATACACTATGATATCTACACAAATGCTGGGTATTAATACTATAGATAAGTAACTTACAGTTAAGTGAATTACTAATGACACAAATGGTGGTTGGGAATACGTTATTGCACGTGGTAGAGATCAGTAATGTATAAGTAATTTTGCCGTAAGAGCAATGTTCATGACTACATACTCATTACTTTTTACAAGTAATACAAATAATTACTGTCTAATGATCAAATACATGGATGATGTATAAATCTCTCACATTGTGACTGTTTACCCTTTTCCCCTCATTCACTGTCATTCTGTCCTCTTCCCCTTCCTCCCCCATGTCTATGTAGAAACACCTACACTCCTGTAAAATGTTGTCTTGAAAGTTCACAATCTTGTGTCATCAATCTTTAAAGTGGCAGAGGCTGAAGTGCATGTGCTTTTTTGCTACTGACCAGATTACAGTGAACTGGTAGGCCTTGGTACATTATACATGAATTGGAATATTGAATTTAGCATTGGGAATATCTCAGAGGCAGGCTGTGACCTTCCAGCTTTATTCAGCATGAATCAAACATACTCTAGAACTGATGTAATAGTAAATAAGACTTGTCATAATATTTTTAGCTGTTTGATTGATGTATACTTGTCTTTGTGACTGATCACCTGAACTCAGTAATGCTCTTGTAGTTAAATGCAGTCAAATCCTGGCAGCAAGGTTCCAGCATGTACTGTAAAGGCATCTCTGAAGAGTAAAGACTGTGATTACACCAGTTAATACCCTATCAGTACCCTTTATCTCAGAAGTGACACTGGATGATATGCAAACTTTTCGACATAAAGTGTAACAAATTTAAGCACAATAACAAGAACAGTATAATTAATTCTAATTGAAACTTGTCGAAACGATCACAATTGTTTTTTGTCCATAAGATAACTTGCCCCTTAACACAAAAATAACTATGGTCAGACTTTGATAGGAAGACTGCTTCTTGTTCCACTAATGGTACAAGTCATGACCAGCACTAGGCACATGATGTGACAAAAATACAACTAGGACATCACAGAATGGGTTTTCTGAAAATAGCTTTATTTTTGATGCTGCTGACTTCCAATCTACATGAAACTTGGCATACTTGTAGCCGCACATGGCTGATATGGAGTGAGAGATTTGTGGACATGTACCTTCATGCTAGAGGCCCCGAAAGTGGGTAGGCACAACATAGTTTTTGGACAGTAGCAATAACAGGAATTACTGTTAGTACGGCAATTTGGTCTCTAGCATGCCAGGCTCCTACCTCATTATGATAGAGGAGGTCCACCTATCTGTGCACATAACATCAACACAAATACTAGTGCTTCACTACCACATTCTTTGGACCCAAACTAAAGTCTTAAAAATGTCATGCATGGGGGCACTACAACTGACAGATTTCAGTATCTCAAGATTCGCTGAGGCTAAAATTTTTACCTTTGGCATGTTTGCACTTTACCACATTTGCTCACATCTCCTACAATTCCATTTAGATCACTCAACAAAATGGCCATCAAAAGTCAGCAGTCAAGACGGACCTGTGTGAAAGGTTAATCTTAATGAAATTTGTTAACATTCATAATCTCATACAGATGCTATTTACCAAATTTCAAACAATGTCACTACAACAAGCTACAACATGTTCTCCTGGTTTGGTCCATCTTCAAAATTCAAGTTGTCTTTAAAAGCTTACTTGCATTCAGATGGTCGTCTTTCACCTACTGAAGCCATCAAATCATTCAGCCTCTCTCTACTTGGGCCAGTTTGCACATTCTGCTTGGACCCCACTGATTGCCGCTTAGTCTCTTCACTTCTTCTGTGGTAGTATTACGCCCTGCACTGTGGTACGTCCAGTTTAATGAGCTTTTAACATGCTATCTCAAGTCCTTTTTGCTTTTAACGTAATGCATCATGGATGCATACTAAAGGAAGACGTTTATCATATTACTTACCTCTACTGCTTGTAAAAATAACAGACTCCCAACCACCATCTGTGTCATTAGTAATTCACTTAACTGTAACCTATCTATAGTATTTACACCCAGCATTTTTTTTCCTACAAATTTTTGTTGGATTTATTAGTCTTTATATTTTATATTGTTCTTGTCTCTGTGTCTCTGTGTGTCTGTGCAGTTATAACACAAGCACTTTCCTCTAGGATCTATAAAGTTTACTGATTCTGATAACTTTATTTTTGGTGTTTTCCTTTACTTCTTTCCTTAAATATGTAGTCTAAACCTTAGGTGTCCTGGACGTTCAGAGTCTAGCAAAGTTTGATGATTTTCTTCCTCCACACAATTGTGCCAAAATGATTGATGGGAGCTATACTATACAAGAAGCTTAAAAAAAGGCCTCTGTTTTTTTTTTTTAGAAGTAATAAGTTCATGTAATATGTGAACATTGTTCTAAAACATACTGTTTAGTCTCCATGTGGTGCAATTACACATGATCAATGGAAATTAAGCTTCCAAAACAGACTGTTGAAATGAATTGTTTTTGTGATGTCACAACAATCAGCTTATTAACATATATCCACCTATTCAGTATTATGTAGCCTCTCCTTTCATTGAAGATTAGAGAGATTTAGCCTGGACTTCTTTTTGAATGAGACACAATATGGGCAGCCAATCAGAAGAGCGGTGATTTGCATGTATCTTAAAGGCCTAGTCATTAAAAGAGCTTCTCTCAGGAATATATAGAGAAATTGGAAAATAATCCCATTAAAATGAATTATGGTTTTTGGTACAGACCCCACCCCCACCCAAAATATAAGATAAGGGCCAGTTAAAGAATTCAATTTGTTCTTTAAATACACACACCTGAAAGGTTCTTTAATGGCATCGCCCCAAAGAATTCTTGTTTTTGAAGAGTGGTGCTGTTGAACTAAAGGGCTGTATAAGGCGTGGTTGACCTTATACAGTTCTTTTTCTGGCTCTTTTGTCCGGTGGTCTTGTGTTCAGTTCTGTTCTGCTCTTGCGTTGCACCATGGCACTGGAGGCACGTTGTTTCGTTTCATTGTGTACTGTGTGTATATGGTAGAAATGACAATAAAACCTACTTGACTTGACTGTGCTGGGCCCCATCCCCCCAGGCCTGGATCTGAATACACCTGACCTCCAGGATCTTAACAAGTAGCCTGTTTTTGACCTTCTGTCCTGTAGGGAGCAGCATTGCTCAGTTGCTGCTTGGTCAAACCCATTGGCAAGCAAAGCCGAATCCAGACCAACGCATCCTTCAGCGAAGGCCGCTGCCCAGTCAGGCTCAAATCATGCTGCTCCTGTCTCCGCTCAGCCGCCCCAGCTGATGCGGCGTGACACTTCGACGCAGAAATCACGCAATAGTTTCAGACAAGTGTGCCGAAACAACAATGCATAACCAACCATGACAGGCGCTGTGTGTACCGTCTTTAAACACACACCCCCAGATGCCTCATGACTGTCAATCTCCTTCGTTTTCCCTTTGGTACCCACCTGCACCGCTTCCTCCATTGTTCATAAAAGTAAAATGTGTGGGGGGGGGGTTTAAGGTGGGTAGGGAGAAGGCCAGAGGGAGATAATGTCCGTTAGATGTGGATGTGAGACAGTTTGCCCTTCAGCGTTCCGTGCGGCATCAAGTCAAGCCTGACATCTGAGTTAAGGTGTTCCGTGCAGCAATTAAATCTGAACTGGGGAAAGAAAACATCTCGTGGACCACCTTGAGTGGCATGTTTGATCTTTTCAGCCAGTGGGGCCGCACAAAACATGACAGAATATTTGAATTCTTCTCCTCCGCTCCGCTTCCAGGTGAACACGCAAACAGTTCCATCAGATTAAATAGGCCTAATGTTATTAAGCAGTCTAATTGGAGCGCCATCGGAGCCAAAGTGAGTTGGAAATGCAGGGTAGATAGTCCTGTGTTTAAAGGATAATGAATAAATAATGGAAGTTTGCTTTGATGGTGTGTGCTGACATGTCATTGCAATAAGGCCCGATATGGCTCAAAGTCAGAAATCCTAATATGGAAAAAAGAAAAAAAAAACCGTTTGATATGCATGACTATACTCATCTTGTGTAGGCAGAAACCATTTGATGTGATCCCTCAACCTTGCGCTTGATCTCAGCGCATGCACGGAGCCTATGATAATGCTGTTTACTGCGAAAACATTGGACTGCTGTATGTGATGGAGCATAAAATAGTCTTATTAATGTACTGCCTGAAAATAAATGAAGTCAAGACACATGGTTGTATTAGTTTACTACAAATTTGTTTTCAGGATATATCATGCTCTTTTAATGTGGTATGTTTGTAGGCCTGCAGGGCAGAAATGACCAGCTAGTCTCTTTTCCCTCATATCTATCATTTTACCATATTTTTTCACTCTGCATATGGCAGACTTATTAATGTTATTAATTTTGAAAGGTCCGTACCTTGTGTTTTTCTGTATTTATTTTCCCCCCTGAGATCCATTTATAACGTCTGTGTGGGTTTTTGGTCATAATTCGTAGCTGTTTTGTACCTCTTTCAACGCGCAGTTTGCTCTGGAACACTCGTTATATTTTCAGTGTGAGTAAGTGTGTGCATGACAATAACCAACAAAAGCATGAAAACAATAAATAAACACAGGATGTTTCTTTATACACTTTATGGCCAGAAGTGCACTATATGGACAAAAGTATTGGGACGCCTGACCATTTCACCAACAGGGACTTTAATGGCATTTGTCCCCCCTTTGCAGCTGCAACAGCTTCCACTCTTCTTGGAAGACTTTCCATAAGATTTTGGGGTTTCTGTGGGACTGTCCATTCATTCTGTAGAGCATTTATAAGATCAGACACTGATGTTGGACGAGAGGGCTTGGCTCGCAATCTCCATTCCAGTTCATCCCAAAGGTTTTGGATGGGGTTGAGGTCAGGACTCTGTGTAGGACAGTGAAGTTCTTCCACACCGAACTCATCCAACCATGTCTTTATGGACCTCACAGTCATGCTGGAATAGAAATGGGCGTTCCTGAAACTGTGTCCAGAAAGTTGGAAGTATGGCGCTGTCCGAAATGTCTTGGTATGCAAAAGCATTAAGATTACCGTTCACTGGAAGTAGGGGGTCACCTGAATGCAATGATTAAGAGATGTGTCCCAATACTTTTGTCCATATAGACCCTTGACTGGCATGCACACGTGTCACACATGGGTCCAAATTGGGTTCCTTCCAGGCCACAGTGGGTGTTTTCTTCAGTTCTTGACTGCTTTAATAATTAGCTGAGTTGAATCAGGTGTATTTAATGAGGCTGAATTCTCAGATGAGGGAGTGATTAGTGTATTTTGAAACATTAACTATTTTTACATGTTCCAGCAAATTTTATTTTAAAAAAGGGGAAGAAGAGTCTTCAATGCTTAGAAAAAATTCAGTCATAAGGACCACCTATAGACTATCATGGACAAAACTTTTGACACACTTAGAAAAGAAAAGAAAACTCACAGACAATAAGGACCTTTGTAATGGAAACTATTGTGCTGTGGTGCTGAACCAGCTGCCTACTCAGTAAATTAGTATGTATATATATGATTAAGCAGGTATTTAACTGAGCTTAATTGCTTGAAGAATTAAAAATATTTTGCCCAAATCTGCATGTTTTTAACCGTTTAAATTTTACCACATAGTGAAAACTTTTCGCAGGATGCAGTTGGGGCAGCAATTGTTCAGTCTCCTCCTCTGAAATGATCCAGCAAGAGGTCTCGACCCAAAAATAGAGAGACAGCACTGAGCCACTATGAGGAAAGAAGAACAAAAGAAAAGAACAACACAAGAACAATAGGCAATCAATGCAGCAGAGACGAAATGTGGTCTACTGAAAGGAGGTATTTTGTAAGACCAATTGCAGCAAATGATATTAACCCATCAGATAACAGTGTCACACTCTGACAGAAATATCTATCTATCTATCTATCTATCTATCTATCTATCTATCTATCTATCCATCTATCTATTGACCTATCTATCTATCTATCTATCTATCTATCTTGTTTTTTTATAGTATAAATCCTAAATATGACCCCAAATATGCTTCCAAAACACCTTAATTTCATTTTAAACTCAGCTTAATACATTACCCTTAAAGAAATGTAAAGGTAAACCCGTATCTGTACTGTACAGTTTACACTGAACTCCCGCAGTGCTAGAATGTAAAATACCGATGTTACCCCCGTATAGACTAGACTGTAATTCACGCACACGCATTTTCTTTAGTATGCGCTGTTCTTTTCGTTGGTATAAGGAGGTAAATACAGTAATAAATTTAATAATTTAATTTACAATAATAAAAATACAGGGCTTTAAGAAGAACAACACGAAAAACACGAGAACACTTAAGACACTCCACGGTGGAAAATCTGGACTGCAGCTGCATCAAAGGCCAGCAGCTAATCCGCAGCAAGGAGAAATAAATAGCGTTTTCTGATTGGCTACTTTCAAACCTCCCGCCTCTGAATACGGCGGTATTTCACCATCCCAAGACGTTTCTTTGTGTTCTCTGGACAGTACCAAAACAATTATAGTTATTTTTTATATGGAAATGTCGCTATATTTATGTTAATATTTATGTTACAAAATTAGCAAATTATATTTTTCTTAATAATTTAGCACTTAAATGTATGAAAATGTATATATTGCCACGAAAAAAGCTGTGACGTCTGGGCCTCGTCCGCCACACCCCATCGTCCTCGTGCTTGGTTTATGTTTGAGCGCGGTGCTTAGCAACCCAGTACGTGGATGAGGGGGTGTGGTGGACGAGGCCCGGACGTCACAAAAGTAAATAAAAATGCGGAGGATATCTGCCTTTTCTGCGCATGTGTGGGGGTTTCAGCAAACAATTATTAGTTCAGTTCTCAGAAAAAATCCACGTTGGACTGAAACCGTGACTGGTGATCCGTATTAAAGAGGGGGTTTACTTTGTTTATATATGTATGTATATACCGTTACACCAACAGGGACTTTAATGACTGTAGGATGGAGTCCCCCTTTGCAGCTATAACAGCTTCCACTCTTCTTGGAAAGCTTACCACAAGATTTTGGAGTTTCTGCCCACTCATTCTGTGGAGCATTTATGAGTTCAGGCACTGATGTTGGACGAGAAGGTCTGGCTCACAAGCTCGGCTCCAGTTCATCACAAAGGTGTTGGATGGGGTTGAGGTCAGGGCTCTGTGTAGGACAGTCAAGTTCTTCCACACTGAACTCATCCAGCCAACCATGTCT
Source organism: Alestes dentex (assembly GCA_037576975.1). NCBI lineage: Eukaryota > Metazoa > Chordata > Actinopteri > Characiformes > Alestidae > Alestes > Alestes dentex. The sequence goes on from JBBIGA010000040.1 coordinate 9,502,529, forward strand.
TTATGGAGCTCGCTTTGTGCACTGGGGCACAGTCATGCTGGAATAGAAAAGGTTCTTCCCCAAACTGTGTCCACAAAGTTGGAAGCATGGCGTTGTCCAAAATGTTTTCTTAGTATACTGAAGCATTAAGATTGCCCGCTACTTTTGACCAAATAGTGTGTGGAACTATGGCAGCTCAAGTCAATTTTAGAAGAATACGATCATGTTTACGTTTTATACTATGAACGATTTCTCTATTTAGTTTGTTGTTGCAAATATATAGGATTTGTAATGAAGTTGAATACAGCAGTGCTTAGTGGTTTTCAGACCAAGGCCTGGGGACATGTTTTTTTTCTCCGATTTTCCTGCCCTGCACATCTAATTCCACTCAGTAGGTAATTATGTAGCCTTTCAGAAGCAGAGTTAGGTGTGCTGGAGGGAAAATGCATAAATGGGTAGCGCATTGGGTCGATAGATGGGAACTGAGAATCAATGAAAATCTTATGGCACACGGATAAGGTATTCAGGGTGATCTGTCAGAGTTCAACTGGATAAATGTTAAAGGGCTTGTATTCTACATTAAAGGACATGTATCTGACATTTTTGGGATTTTATTTTTCCCTCACTCATGACATGGACTAATGTGCCAAAAACTGTAACACAGCCATTTTCCACCTTTTTCCCTTAAGATCATGGCCGCCCAAATCTGGCCCTTATGATTTACAGCACTCAACAGTTTAGTTCTAGCCTTTCTGGCCATTATGGTCAGATACTCATGAAAGCATTGGCTTAAAGGAATGTCATATGTTAGGGTGGGCACTAAACTCTCTCACCAGAACTGGACTTATATTTAAACAAACTGTTTTTTTTTCTGGAGGAAAAAACTAGATGGAACGACTCTTTATAACTTCAGTGAAGTGTTTTAAGCCAAAAAGGCAGATACACTATATGAACAAATGTATTGGGACACACTTGTTTTTCAGGGTTAGGGCAAGGCCCCTCACTTCCAGTGATGGGTAATCTTAATGCTTCAGCATACCAATACATTTTAGACAACGCCATGCTTCCAACTTTGTGAACCCAGTTTGGGGAAGAACCTTTTCTATTACAGCATGACTGTGTCCCAGTGCACAAAGCAAGCTCCATAAAGACATGGCTGGATGAGTTCGGTGTGGAAGAACTTGA
>JBBIGA010000040.1:9503792-9523957 GCA_037576975.1 Alestes dentex
CTTCAGTTACACAAAGACAGACTCAGACTTGACTTTAGACTTCCCTCAGCGACTCGAGTCCGAGTCTCAGACTCGGGTCCTCATCTGTGCACACACACAAACACACAGGTCAAGTGTGAAAGTGTGTATTAATGTGGTATATTTGTGTGCAAATATAATCTTTATATGTGTTTTTAGGCGATCTCATTTAGCTCATAAGTTTAACCTTCCGAATTGGTGGATATGTTGGTGGCAATAATTGCCTAGCACCATATTGAATCAACCTGAATCAATGACCAGGATCAGTGGTCTAGAACCATTTGGCTGTTACTGAAAACTTACTGCATAACTGAAATTAATATTGGCCAAATAAACTGCACGGCTTCAGCATTTCAGCCTCATGTGTGGAGACACAATGCTTATTATTCACTGAGTCTAGCTCATTTTACCAACTCTGAATGTAATGAAAATGAAATGACTCACCTTTTAGCAAATGTAGGAAAACAAAGGTGCATTTGGATACCACTGAGGTTAACCACACAGAGGAATCCAGAAATGACTTTTAATTAAAGTTTATGTTTGGCTTTGTGCAAACAACACCCTCCACTCTGTCAGGGTATTAAAAAAACACCCAGTCACATCTTTTGGCAAAAGTGGCTAGCAACAGTTTCTGAGCAGTGATTGGAGGGTTATAGAAACGCCAGTCTGACTGGCACAGCTTCTTGACACTCATGCCCCTGTCCTGTAGCATGGTATCTGGAGTGGTGGTGGCCTAGTGGGTTGGATACTTGCTTCTGGACCAAGAGGTCATGGATTTGAATCCTACCTTCAGTATACCACCACTGGGTACCCTTAACCTTAAGTTGCTCCAGGGAGGCTGGCCCCTGTAGTTAGGGAATGGAAGTCGTTTTGGATAAAGGTGTCTGTTAAATGCTGTAAATGTAAATACCTGGTTCCTGTACACTAGATACTATACTGTTTACTAATGTGAAGAACTGCATGTACTATATATGTTTGGACCAAAGACTTTTGGTTCCCTTAAAAGCTTTTGAAGAAACATACAGTGATGGCTGTATTGTTAATATCAACTCATCATTGGAAATACATACCTTGTATGGGGTGCCGTTTGTAAAAACAGCTTCACAAATTTAGAGATGTCTTTTTTTCCATCATTTAGCGCAATGTTCACACAATTTCCACACATTTAGAGCTAAATGTGTTAAAAAAAAAAAACAAAACAGTGGTACATTTTCTTGCTGTGTAATTGTTAAATGTTAAATTTAAATGTTAAATCTAAATCTAAATGTTAGATCTTAAATCTAAATCTTAAATCTAAATGTAAATGTTAAATCTAAATCTAAATGTTAAATCGAAATCTTAAATCTAAATGTTGAGCTATAGAGGTTTAGAAGATATGCTAATTGGCCACGCCCCATGATTACGATTTGCTGTTACTTAGCAGGGGGCCTTAAATGATCTTAAATCTAAATGTTAAATATGAAACTTCACAGTTAGATAGGGCTCAGTAAGGCCTTTCCAAAGACCCCTCATTTGTCATAATAGCCCCCGGCGATCTAGAGTTATTAGCATATCTTCTAAACATTAGCAGCCAATTAGCATATCTTCTAAACATTTAGAGCTCAACATTTAACATTTAGATTTAAGATTCAACATTTAGATTTAGATTTAACACTTAGATTTAAGATTTAACATTTAGATTAAGATTTAACATTTAGATTTAAGAAATAACATTTAGATTTAGATTTAACATTTAGATTTAGATTTAACGTTTAAATTTAACATTTAACAATTATGCAGCAAGAAAATGTACCAAAACGTAACACTGTTTTTTTTTTTAACACATTTAGCTCTAAATGTGTCAAAATTGTGTGAACATTGCTCTAAATGATGAAAAAATTACACCTCTAAATTTGTGAAGCTGTTTTTACAAACGGTGCCCCATAGTCTACTGCTGTCCATGTATGCATTCTGCAGCAGAGTTTAGTATTTTGTACTACAAACAAATTCCACCAGCCTTGGCTGTGGGGCTAGTAATCCATCCACCCACCCATCCACCCATCCACCCATCCACCCATCCATCCATCCATCCACCCATCCACCCATCCACCCATCCATCCATCCATCCATCCATCCAGCCATCCATCCACCCCTAGGCATATTAGACTATCAGAGTCAGTATTCTAATTTCTGAGTAAGTACTGCTTTAAACTTAATGTTTTTATTAAAGATTGTATACTATATTACTATATGCATCACTATATTGTGGTGTATTCATTATTTTAGGACTGCAGCACACAATGACCATCTGGGTGGTTTTTGTTCCCTCTTCTTGCTTGGCAACAATAACGTACCCTAAGCAAGCTACAATTTTGGAAGAAGAATTGTTTAACACTAGAATTACCAGGAAAATGTGTCTCTCTGGAAACCCACTACCTATTCCCAAGCACACAGGGAAACTCTCTTCTCTTCTTCTTGCAGTCCAGGCTTGCTTGGCAACAATAACATACTCTAAACAAGCTACAGTTTTGGAGAGGGAATTGTTTAAATGCATATCTTCTTACCCAGGATTCATATCTCTCCTAATTAGGTAGATATAAACAGTGGGGTGAGACCTCAGTGACAGTGACACCTGGCTTCCCCTAAGGAGATTTTCTGCCATTGTGGGCAGAGAGTGGAGGGAGAGACAGCAGGTGGTCTTCAGGGAGCTTGACAGGGGGCATATGGAGGCAGCTAGCTGCCAGCCAGGACTTCTGTTGGACCATGTGGCTGACACTGAAAAGCTGTTTGAAAAATGAAGGCAATGAGCGAGTGTCTTATGTCTTTTACAGTCACATTACAAAACTACTGAATCAGGAAATATACAGTTACTCTTGTGGCAACTAACCATAACATTATGGGAGAACAGCAAAAACATTTTTTTCCATTGTATTCCAAGTAATTGTGGAACATTTTATCAGTCCATTTCCATGAATTGCTTGTACGATGGAAAATAATGAGTTGAAATGATTGCAACTTCAGTTGAATTTATTACTGTTAGAAGTGTTCAAATAGTTTTCGGTTGATCCAGGTCTGTTATCGATTGTCTAAATTATTGGGGGTATCAAAAGACGCAATGGATTTTTCACCATCCACCTATTAGACCTGCATGTCCAGCAAGCACTCTCTCTGACCAGCGCAGATCCAAATGTGTAGGCCTTAATAGGGCTGTAATTGGACCATAACTCAGGACGACGCAATAATGCTAACAGGAGGCATTAAAATGGTGCACAGCTCACAAATAAGGAGGACCTGCTGCTGAAAAAAAGTGTCACTATTCATCATGCAGATCATAGTGTTTAATGGAGCATGTTTAATTTTCGTTTTATTGTTTTACAGAGCTCAGACATTTCTTTTTTTTCAAGTAAAATGATGCCTTTTTTATACAAAATATGATTGGATTAATTTCACATAACATCTCTTGGTTGTATATCTTTTTTGTGAGTCGTTTGTGAAGCTGGGCAGGATTAGGATTAGAATAAGGTGTGCAAATCTCTGCCCTGTTTTGTCCCAGTTTTACCGTGCCCTGTTTTGTTCTGTTTCCTTTATTCATTTATTTTTGACAATCCAGAGTTCCCCCATTCCTGACTCTTCTTTTGGTTTTGTCCCATGTATGATTTGTCTATATTTTTTATTTGTCCCATGTATGATTTGTCCCATGAAAGATATGAGATTCAACTGGCCCTTGTTTGTCCTTTATTCAAGCCACCTCAGCTATGAGGCTGGCGTCCATCCAACTGCTTTGACAGTTACTATAATGTTTGATGTCACCAACTGTTATGATATCAAGCGTATATACTAACATGGCTATGTCAGTGTTATGCAGCAATACTACAGATTTGCTTTTTTTTTTACTATGAAAATGTATCAAATATTTTTTTATTATTTAAAAAAAAACCTCTTCTAGTGATGTTTCTTCCTTGTTGAATGAGTGACTAGAAAGAAGTCGGTCTTGATACTGACTGATCAGCTGTGATGACATATAGTGGTTTTACATGGTGCTCAGAAGAACAGTGTGGTTTTTTAAATAACGCCCAGCTTAAAAATGCAGTGTGCGCTGCACGGGCAGAGGGAGCACTTTTTAATCACATTGCGTCTTGCATTGCACCATAGACAGAGTGTTTTAAAAGGTGTCAGCTGAACGCCCCCCACCCCCCTGCAGCTCACATTATGCACTTTTCTCTCTGGTGCCTGGATTTTTATGGGCTGGTATTATCTCAAAGTGAGCACTTGTTTTGCATTAGATGCATCCAGTGTGTCCAGTGGGCTCGCACCAGCGAATGTAGTCGTAATCAGAAATATGTCTCTTTTAATTAAAAAAAAAAATGTTAATCCAGACCTTTTTTTGCTCATAAATTGTAACTGTTCTTTGCTCAGATCAGTTCAGCATTTTTGGAAATGTCAAAATTGCAGCTTGCTCTAATGACTTCTCCCTTTCATCTGTGTGAGACAGCCTCTGACCACTGATTGTGAACAGTGGGTAACTTTCCATACTTCTTCATTCTGTATTTCTCAGTGTGAGCACACCACCATGCTGCAGAATAGCCCACTCATACAAATAAAAGTTTGAACTTTAATTCTGGGAAATCTTCTGAGAACTTCAGAAAGGTTCAAACGTCTCATTTACTGAAGTGGTTTTAGAAAAAAAAAAAAAAAAAAAAGACCTCTGAAAGGTTTTTAGAGAACAAAAGCTTCGTCCATACCTCACAGCTTGAAAAAAAAAATGTATGTGACTGCTGAGACTGTGAGTGAATATCACATTTGGCGCTAGAATTTAATGAGGGTAGAAAAAAAGTTCTCAGACTTCTCTGACTGACCTCATGTTGCACCAGGCTGAACAGAGAGATAATCAAACTTCAGCGATCCATCTTGAATTTATGTATATATATATTTATATGGGATTTCGTTCGTGAAAGTGTGTCTGCTTAATCTAGAATAAACTGTGGCTCAAGGCTTGCAACCAGTTAAACAGAGCTAATAAAACAACATGCTTTCTGGACAAGCGAGTATTAATGACAGGTCTGGCCGGGAAGTAACTCACTATGAAGTTCAGGCTGTCTGTATGACAAATGAGTCAGATCAGGGTATTAGCCTGTCACAGGCATCCGAGATCCTCTGGGCATAGTGGGTGTGTAAGGGAAGGCGTGAGTGTATGTGTGTGTGTGTGTGTGTATGTATGTGTATCTGGCCGTTTTGTGCTTTGCCCCAGACTTTGCACTAAACCCCCCTGAGATATCAACAGGAAATTGCTTTTCTGCTCTGAAGCCACTTAGCCGCATTAGAAGGCATAATGGACTTTGCCAAGGAGAAGGCGGCGGCGCCCTTATTGATTGTGCCTACTGGACGCAGTTGAAACCAATTCATGTTCTGAATAATTCATGTCTCCATTACAATCACTGTCCTAATTGTAAAAATGTTTTGACTGGAAATTGCTGCGGAGTTGTGGAAAAACTTTTTTTCTTCTTCTCCTGTTCTCGTCATTAACGGAATGCTAATGCGAATAGACCACGCAACAGATGGCAACGCGGACCCGCGTTAAACGAGTGGTCGCTGTGCCTATAGGGCGAGCCAAGTTGTCTGCTGAATTTTCCATTTTGTGGTAAAATTAAAAATCATAAACGGCTCAGTTCTTTCGGGCCGGTCTCGATCTTGGCCCGTGCTGACCTCTGTGGGAAGTTTTTTTTTTCTTCTTCTTTTAACTCTCGTGGTTTCTGTTGCAGCCCAGAGATCAGCAAGCATGAAATAGGCAATGAGACTGAAGCTCTTTCAAGTAAGGAGGCGGTGATACAGCCTGCAGCAACATCTGGCTAGCATTTACCGAGGGCCAGGTTTATGTACGATGCGACGGAAATTGACGAAGGCTGCAGCTTATTTAGCATGCTATGTGTTGTCACGCCCTCTGTAATTGGTTGTGAGGTGAAGAGTTAAAAAAGATACAGTAAAATTCTACGGCTGTGTACTTTTACCTCGTCTAAGATAAGATATATTGCTGCCATATTAAGGCACATTTTGCACTGCATCTCTTCACACATGTACATCTGGTTCCAAGAGTTAAAAGAATGTTGGTTTTATGGTGTTGATTTGTTCAGCACGTGTTTAAGAATTGTGGCTTCATCTGACCACAACTGCTGTTGCCATTGTTGTAAAAACAGCTGCCATGAGGAGAATGTGTAGCTGCATGTGTGATCTGTTCATCGACTTTTTGTGATTTGTTTTTCATAGATCTCCCTCAAACATTTCTGCATGAGGAACAGAAGCACATTTTGCATTTTTTCTGCGCTCACGGTCCATTAACTAGCCGTTTAGGATCATGCTCGGGAGTTAATGCTCAGTGTTGTAAAGCACTGAAAAACTTGCTCCAGTGGCCAAATTCATTAAGACCTTTCAGCATGGCTTAAAATATTGGCCCGCGTAATTGCTGAGACCCGTTCACATACCGGACCTTGTGCAGTATCTCATTTCGTCAATTGAAAGTTCACGAAGAGTTACAAGGATCAAACTTTTGGAAGGATTCTTGCTTTGTCACTCAGTGTAAAGGCTGTTAAAATGTAAATAATGCAATTACAGTCTATTGGATCTCCTCTGAGAAAACACTTTGGTAAAGCTAATTCAAACTTTTGAAGGTAGTACTTCAGCAAATTGATCAATTCAGGCTTGGCAAAGCAGCTCACAGTGAATAATAGCACTTGTCTTTTGGGTATCTTTCCGCTATACATGCTGTGGAATTTCCATGAGAGGACGAAGCACTTTTCAGACTTTTAATGCGAGTTTGATTTGCACACAGCATAAAATCTGTTATCTTGTGGTATAGATGTCAAGGAGGCCTTTAAACGGAGGGTTTTTTATTCGTTTGCTTTGAAGGTTATTTACAAAAGCTTCTTTGTCCTTTAAACTATGAGGTTTTGTTACATCAGCAGTGATAAGGATACTACAGTAAAACGTGATGCATTGAACGGATTTGATTCAAGTGCTCATCATTTCCACATGAATAAAATATACCGATCAGGCACCAGTTTGACATCACTGACAGGTGAAGTGAATAACATTGATTATTTCACTACAGTGGCATCTGTCAAGGCATGGGATAGACTGGGCAGAAGGTGAATAAGTCAGTAATTGAAGTTGTTCGAACCAGAAAATGTGCAAGACTGGGTCAGAGCAGCTCTAAAATGGTCTTATAGAGTGTTTCTAGCATGTTAGTACTTATTAAAAGTGGTGCTGGCATTCATGTTGATGTTAGTTTGACATGTACCATCTACCTGAACATTGCTGCAGACTAAGTACACCCCTTCAAAGCAACAGAATTCACTAATGGCAGGGGTCTCTCTCTTTAGGATAATGTAACCAGCCACTCTGCAAAAATCATTCAGGTATGGTTTGAGGACAAAGAGTTTAAGGTGTTGACTTTGCCTTTAAATTCCTGAGATTTGACTGAGCATCTGCAGTACATGCTGCACTATAGAGTCCCCTCCTCAAAACTTACAGTTAGGGAGTTGCCCCTGTCATCAGAAGGTCATGGGTTTGAATCCCAGGACTGCAAGTGACACCACTGAGGTAGCCTTGAGCAAGACACACTGCTCTCCGGGCGCCCTCTGTTGGTGGCAGCCCATTGCTTCACTTGGTGAATGGATTAAATGCAGAGAAAGAGTTTCAGATTGTTCACACTGCGTGCTGTGCTGTGTTCATGCTTGACTATAAGAACATCTGCTGTTAATGTCTTAGCAGCACACAGGTCTTGTGGAGTCCATACCTGAACAGGTCAGATCTAATTTGGCAACACTAGGCAAATGGTTTTAATGTTATGTGTCACGCACATGGGAACCGGATGTGAAGCACGTCACATGGTGTAAAAGCCAAGGCACGGAGGTAGCCATTGCTCAGTCCTTGAGTCTTCACCCTGCCAGACCTTCTCTCCACGACCTTAAGTACTCTGGTTTCATACCTTTGTGTGTGAGTGAGAATGCGGATTCCAGTGGGAATCTTTACTTTGTTAGGGAGCTTTTTCAGAGTTACATTTACATTTTAGGCATTTATCAGACGCTTTTATCCAAAGCAACTTACATTCCCTAACTACAGGGCACAGTCTCCCTGGAGCAACATGAGGTTAAGGGTTTTGCTCAGGAACCCAGTGGTGGGATGCGGAAGGTAGGATTCGAACTTGGTCCAGAGGCAAGTATCCCACCCACTAGGCCTCCACCACCCCTCAGATCAAAGTGCGTGGACTACCTACTGTTGGTTTACTCCTCAACTGGATTCATCCTCCACGCTACACTGGTGTAACGGAAGGCCTCTCAATTCGTGATATTATGGCTGATTGCTGCATCTTGCTATTGGTGTCTAAGTACTGCTAAAAGTAAGTAAACAAAAGACAAAATTGTATTACTGTAATGTGTCTTATTTATACTGAAATACGCATGCATTTAAATCAAGCAAATTCAATATGGAATTTTCAGTGTAAGGTTGATCAGGCCACATATTTAAACACAAAGGGTAGGCTTGCCAGACAAGTATTAAGTCTAGCCCTGAAGGATTTCCTTTTAATGGAGAATCGCCATTCCGAACGTGTAGGAAAGGACTAGGTGGCATTTTTGTCCAGGAAACTGACCTAACCTGATCTCCAGAAAATCTTAATTAGCACCTTCAGATTTTTTCTTCGCAGTCAGTTTTGATTTGTAAACAAATGTCTGATTTTGTCAGTGTGTTTCAAAGTAAAACTGGTTATTGTGCAGCAAGCAGAATTTTGTGGTATTACTTGCAGAGCTGTAGCAGAGTCCTCGTTGAAAAACAAAACCTCGCATTTAGAAACGAAATGGTATGTCAAATATGCCTGGTTAGCCATACATTTTAGTCCATTGAGTTTTATCCTTTTATTGAACCTGTGGTTGCAGTTCATTCAAGTGCCAACAAGGGGTGAACCAGGAATGAAGAGAAATATTTGGGAAAAGCTTCGACATGAAGTACATTATGGGAACTCCAGTCCTTCCAATGTGTTTTAGGAGTTAACCCAGCTGACCTCATGTACACACATCAGTACTTCCCATAACATTTCACCCATTACAAAATCCACAAATGTGATTAGAAGTTTCAGGCCTACTTTACTTGATAGAACCCCTATATACTTTACACACACTTAAAAAAGGTATAGAATCAGTACATCACGTGGAGGTCCCACGCTCTCATTTAGCAGAACAAAAAATGGACTTTCTGTGCCGAAGCCTCCAACAAAAGAACTCGCTTGTCATCTTTATTTTTAAGAGCGTGGCATTAAAGCTTACTTTAGTCTGTCATGGAGGAGAAACTAATTCTGATTATTTCACAGCACCCCAAGTCATTTAGCAGGAACATTACAAAATGTACCATAACATTGGGAGAAGAAGTATTCGTTCTCTCTAAAATATGTGTGGAATCGCTGGCCATGGCTCTACGGCTCTCTGATGAGGTTGTGCTTGCCATTTGATTGTGAGGAAAGTTAAAGTTTAACGCACTTACTGTCTTGTTCATTGTTTATTCTCGCACATTCACGGCAAAATACAGCTGAGAAACCGCTGCCTCTAATTTAGCACTTCTTGATGAAGTAGCATCCTACAGCATCACTATCCAAGATTCAAGATTCTTTATTTGTCACATGCATAGTCATACAAGTACAGCACGCAATGAAATGTATCCTACACCAACCCGTGCAACAAGTGCAGCAATTCCAGTGTCAAAACAGGTCACTGTCGGTGACTAGGTTAATAGGGAACTACTAGGGCTATTAAGTTGCACAGTACCTTTTTTTTTCCTTCTGTGATTTTAGCAACGTTAGCATGTTTGATTAACATACTGAGTGATTTAGGTTGTTTTAGGCTGCTGCAAGAAAAGCAACTCCATACCCATTTCCAGGGCAACATGAATCAAAAAGTTGGCAAAACATAATCATAAAAAGCAATAATCACATCCATCTTTTTCCATTTGGATTCATTGCCTCAAGGGACTTTTTGGCATGCACAATGATGTATGAATGGATAAAGGAGAAAATGTAAATATAATAAACAATAATGAAAAGCCTGGCTCATTGCCCACAAGAGGCTGATTGTGCATTTTTAGACACACGATGACTGAGAAACACTCTGTTAAATTCAAAAAGAATAAGCATGCTTTACTATCATTTAAAACTTTAAATTACTTTAAATAATTTTGCGCTGTTCACACTGTGGTGTGTTCGCGTATGACAGAATGATCGCGTTCAGTAGTGTAATGGTCAGGTGTCCCAATACTTTTGCCGATATACTGTATATATGTGTGCATGGAGAACAATGGGAGAAACGAACGTAGACTTATGTATCTTAGTATATGCCGAATATACTGTATGGTCTCATATAATATTAAATGGACCCAAAGAAGTGAATTGTAGAATTCAGTGTCACATATCATCTATATTCCTTATCCTCTGGTTCATTTTTTTCTTTGCAAGTATGAACAGCACTGACCTTCAGTCTACTTTTCTTTCCATTTAATGTGCCTTTGTCTCAGCCTGTATCTTTTTGCATCTCCCATTTGACCATCCAGAATGTTTGTGACCACATTCAGTTCCAGTCTGGTCAAAGATCATTTTTATTGCAAATCTGGTCAATTGAGTTTCTCTTCTGAGAGAAAAAGACATTCGAGGCAGGGCTAGACGTACGCATTCCAGCTCATGCGGAATGATACGATTTGGCTCATGATGTTCATGATAAAGTCTATCTGAGGCTTCAAATGCTAATAGAAAGATGTCCAAGGCAGATAGCAGAAATGGCATGTATAGTCAAATTAAATTTCCTTTGGTTTTATCTATTTTGCTGCCAAAGCCACTGAGTGACAAACCCCATGTTATTATGCTACTGAGCAGCATAATGGAGAAATGAAGATGCTGATGATGAAAATGACTTTTTATTTTTTGTTGTTAAAGTGAACTTTATTGTCATCTCAGTTATATGCACGTACGCAGTGAGACAAGATGGCATGGCTCCAGATTTCACAGGGAACAAAGCCAGAGTAAGCATGTAGAAATAAACTACGAATTCCAAACTAGATGTAAAAATGTGCAATTTGGTCCAAGGATGTGCAATCAAAGGTCATTTTAACATAAAAAAAAAATATGTGTCCAAATGTTTCATCAGCAGTCAGGTGGAAAGAAACAATACTGGAATGTGACAGTGTGCTTCCTATGTGCAAAAGAACATCCGCGCTTTAAAATAAATAAATATACCACTAATGTATGAAGAACACCCACTGTGCCAGTGCCACTATATGCATTAAATGTAACTACACCTCTCTCGCCTCCACCAAGCTCCATCTTCCCTGAATTCTAGCACAACTGTTCCACACACAGACTATAAATACCACCTTTCACAGCAGCTCTCGCAAACATCTGTAATCACATCTCTGCGCATTGTTCTACACATGCTTCTGCTGCTCTCCTTGGACTCTCGAGCCTTGTTTCTTGAATTCCCTGGTATTGTCAGTAAACCTCTGCATGCAAGGTTTTGCTCCTGGCTCTCTAGAGGCAAGCGGTTGATGGAGCAGCCTCATTACCAGAGGGGGTTGGGGGGGGCTGTTAAAAAATTGTTCCACTTATTTGTCCCATTTTAGATCATCCTGTTCCAAAAGTGGGGGTTTTGGACAACAAAGGGTGTTTAAAAAAAATCATGTCTGCAACCTGAATTTTTCTCTCAAAGCAGCAGAGTGCGCAGGCCGTGAAGGGAGGCGGTTTGGGTGGAAGCTTTGAGTTGTCAGCGTCAGGATTAATAAAGAATGAAGTTCTTTAATGTCTTGCTTGAGTGATCTCATAAAAGCTGTCCTGTACCGGAGTGAAAGACAGAATACAAATAAACTCCAGACTAATAAACGGTGCCGCTTTCTTTCCACGGTAGGGGGGCATGCAAAACAGGAAAGCATGCGTTACGAGGACATGAGGGAGAAAGAGGGAGAACACTTAGCAAAACTCTGTACAGAAATCTGACATTCCAATTTAACTGTGATGATGCTTTTCTGATCTTATTTGTCCACTGACCTGAACCCTGCTTAGATCAGGTGCCAAACCAAATGGCTAAATGGAAAAGAGTCTTTGTTTGATTCCATAGAAGAACCACTTTTGCTTCACTAAAAATCAGAGAAGTTCTTTAAAGACACGTTTGAAAAGACATTTATGGGCATGAAGGGCCTTGAAAAGCTTTCGGAACCTCTAACTAACAGAAAGGTACTGAATAATTAAGGGGCCTTTAATGGACTTTTATGAAGATCATTTTATCATGAAGTTCTTTTATCATTTAAAAGTCCTTCACACTCATAAATCTCTTTTTCAGAAATTGTTCTTTAGGAAAATAATAGTGGTCCTCCTTTTGCATCACTCAATAAACCTTTTTGTGCCATCTTTTTAAAACGTTTTTTTTTGTTAATTTATACACAGTAATAAGTCTTAAGATTTAGATACTATGATCTAAACACCAAATGGTATTTTTACATTATTTATTTTTGGATGTTAACATTCTTACACTAGGGTGACCAGACGTCGGGCCGGGGTTTTAGAATTGTCCAGGATTTTGAGCTGCTTAAACATTCTTCACGTCATGAGCATCTCTCATATCAACACCACCCCCCCACCCCCCACACCCCCCCGGGACAACGGCTGTCGACCCGAAATGCGAATACTTCCCTGAAAACATGACTGAACCACCCCACAACCACCACTGAGTCTAACGAATGGGCGGGTGAATCTCGGTTTCTACTCGATGAGAGCCGGAAAACCCACCAGTAACCCGCGTTCTAAACAACGCACAGATCACAACAAAGGCAGGTGAGGAAACCCACAACATTCTCACGGAGAGATCTGGCAGAGGAGGATGAAGTGACGTTGGTACAGGGTGACACAATGACTGAGCATTGTTTACCTGTCTAGCCACACATTAAATACTCTTCCGCTGATCACTTCTACATCCTTGTTGTGATCACTTGTCCTGTGCACGTAACGCAGATATGGCACTGTGTGTGTTTTAGAAAGGACATTATGTTTAGAAAAGGCATTGTGCTATTTTTAGAAAGGGCAGTGGGTTATTTTTAGAAAGGGCATTGGGTTATTTTTAGAAAGGGCATTATGCTATTTTTAGAAAGGGCATTGGCTTATTTTTAGAAAGGGCATTGTGCTATTTTTAGAAAGGGCATTGTGCTATTTTTAGAAAGGGCAGTGGGTTATTTTTAGAAAGGGCATTGTGCTATTTTTAGAAAGGGCATTGGGTTATTTTTAGAAAGGGCATTGTGCTATTTTTAGAAAGGGCAGTGGGTTATTTTTAGAAAGGGCATTGTGCTATTTTTAGAAAGGGCATTGGGTTATTTTTAGAAAGGGCACTGTCTTTGTCTTTGTGGGTTGATTGGGACTGTCAATTATGCACGACCCACCAATGCATCACACACCCACCAACAAGGCTAACTTTTTATTCTGTTTGCTAAAACATTCATTTCTCATAGAGTGAATACTTTAATCAAGTACATTTCTGGCTCTGTAGCTCCATGTTTTTACACAGCATCCGTACTTTCACTCAAACATAGTGACTCTTTTCCCACCCTAAAAGTCTTGTCCCAAGTTTAACTTCTGCAGTCAAACCTGACTTAACTTCCACAAATGCCTCCTTGCTCCACAAACGCCAAAGTTCATCTTCCCCTCGGCTGAGCAAACAGAATTCATTTTAACGGGAGCTGTTATGAATTCGAACTCAAACAGCTTTATTCACTGAGAAAATGAACAACATCCTCAGCGGCGGGCCGGGACTATGCACTGAGTGAAGTTGCCGCTTCAGAAAGAACAGATCAAGGGCACTCAGGCTGCCTCTTTAATTCAAGGCACTTTATCATTCTCGAAGTGCAAGGAAATATGTGAAAGGGTACTCTCGGCATGAGAGTATATTCGGTTTGTCCTACAAATCGATGAGCAGAGCATTAAGATGAAATCCAGTAATCTTGTTGCCTTCTTATTGTGCAGAGCTTTGCTCAAGCAAGGTACATTTTGCATTAAAAAATGACTTTAGAAGGAAAGTACACATCTTCTACAGGAAACATACAGTAAACGCCCCTAAAACTGTTCTAAAACCGCCCCTAAAAAGGTTCTCTGTAGAGAGCTTGGAAAATCAACAAAAAACATGACATGGTACCAAACGTTGCATATACCTTATCTATATTGCATATAAACGTGTTTCTTAAATATTATTAGGAGTTGAGTTACTATACTTTGCTATGCTTTTTAAATGCAATCACATCTTCTTCTTCTTTCTCTTTCGGCTTTACCCTTCAGGGGTCGCCACAGCGAATCATCTGTCTCCATTTAGTCCTATTAAATGCAATCACATAATTATATATTTAATAACATGATGACATTATAAATGACATAGACTTCTGACTTTTGTCTGTTTGCTTAGGCATCAAGAAATGACAAAAATGTGGTAAAAATCTGAAATATTGTTTTCTTCCATTAAACAAGACTACAATGACAACAGCTTTTCAACATTTAATCATGAAGAAATGTCTCTTTTACTCACTAATGCAAATTAATTATCAGTAGAAAGCTCAGAATCAGCACTTTTGACAATATATCTTGGATTTTTCAGTGATTTATTACTGAAAAATAATTAACCCATGACATGAACAAGACATCAGGACCATAATTACCAGAACAGGACTTTGGATTTATTGGATGAAATTTCAAGGGTTTCATGTCATTGCGGCATGCTGTGACTTCTGAGAACGTCTTAGTACTTTACGTTGAACCCATACTGTTTCCAAAAAAGTGTTTAAGCAATATCCCCTAAAGGAAATGATATAACAAAACATTTCATGCTGCAAAACTTTGATGAGGCTTCAATTTGTGAGTGAGCAGCGAAGGCCTGAGGAAAGCCAGCAGCATTTTCCGCAAAACTCGCCGAAAGATGCTGACTTGGCTTGGAGCAGCAGTCAACTTTGGCTCATTCTGTAATCTATCAGTCTGTCTTGGCCTCATCGATCCCAGGCTTGCTCCCTTTGAGACAGATCTTTGCCCCTGCCTCTCTACCTAATCCCTCCCTGCAGCTTAGTCAGAGAGTGAAGAAATGACACCCGGTCCCCTCAGGTGGCCTGAGCCCAAAGCCAGGAGACAACCTGAATCCATTCGGTTTTATTACGCACCCACGCTGCACCATACATCATTATAATTCCATTCATGCAGGGGTGGATTTTCAGGGACTCTAACTGCGGCCAAGTGGCAGGTTGTAATTGCATATGACTGAAAAAAGCAAGGAATATGAGATTTGAAACAAAACTTACAGGCCTACAGCATGAATTTTTCTTCACATAAGATTGTCATGTAGAATGAAGATGTCACAAAACACATGTACACTAAATGGAGTCAAGTTCTTCCACACCAGGCTCATCCACCCATGTCTTTATGGAGCTTGCTTTGTGCACCGGGACACAGTCATGCTGGAGAGGTTCTTCACCAAACTGTCTCCACAAAGTTGGAAGCATGGTGTTGTCCAAAATGTCTTGGTCTGCTGAAGCATTAAGATTGCCCTTCACTGGAAGTAAGGATCCACCTGAATTTAATAATTCAGAGGTGTGTCTCATAACTTTTAAAAGTACTGAGATACACCTCTGAATTATTAAATTCAGGTGGACCCTTACTTCCAGTGAAGGACAATGCTCTTTGAAAGACCATTTACTACATGTGGGCTGACCACAAACTGACAGGCGAGCATGTTCACAACCCCCCAGTCTCACACCAACGATGTGTGATCACTAAGTGATTCCTTTCTTGTGTGCCCTTAAAGGGGCCATACCCTACATGTTTCTATTTTTTCTTATCATGGTGTGGGTTTATGAATACTCCTTTTTACATAAATACATGTATCTGTCTTTTCAGTCTACACCAGAAAAGCAAGGCCAGACTGCTTTCTGAATCAACACCGGGGATCAAAACAGAGAGCATTTACATTTATCAGTCATATTGCTGTGGCTTGTTTGGTTGTTTAAATGATTAAAAAAAAGGTTGAATAATGGTTATGTAAAAAGGAATATTCATAAACCCACACCATGATAAGAAAAAATAGAGACATGAAGGGTATGGCCCCTTTAAGGGCACAAAAGAAAGGAATCACTTAGTGATCGCACACCGTTTGTGTGAGACTGGGGGGTTGTGAACATGCTCGCCTGTCAGTTTGTGGTCAGCCCACATGTAGTAAATGGTCTTTCAAAGAGCATAAACAACTGCAGATTTAAAGGCCCATCAGGGTTTTTGCGGGCTCCCCTGTCGTTCACTTAACACTTACTGCTTTTCAGGCCTGCATAAAGGTCACTGCTAATGTGCCTGTCATCAATATTACAAAAGACAGCTCGGACTTTGGGTTGAAAGAAAAAACCTGCCTGAAACCAATGAGACCGTAACTGTAGCATTTACCTGATCTATCAAAGCAATAGCTTCAAGCAGTCATTTCTGAATGACTTACAACAATCATCATGTAACAACTAGATATTATAGCTCTGTTTTTGTGACTTAGCATCTCCAGAGCAATATGTTTATACCTTTTTTCAGTGCTGTGTAATGTTAAGTTCATTCTATGCAGTTCTGTGCCATTTCTATTGTTAAACTCATTCATCGCTAAACTCATTCATTCATTTTCTGTGACCGCTTATGCCTTGCTAGTGTTGCAGGTACCCGGATCTATCCTGGGATCTGTGGGTGCAAGGCAGGAACTCACCCTGGATGGGGCGCCAGCCCACCACAGGGCATGCGTACTAGTCACTCACACCTACGGTCACTTAAGAATCCCCAATTCACCTGACACCCACGGACTGTGGGAGAAGCCGAAAGACCCCGGAGGAAATCCATGCCACCAGGAGAAGAACATGCAAACTCCATACACACAAGACCAGGACCTGGCTTCAAACCCCCAACCCTGGAGGTGTATAGCAACTACGCTACCTTTCCAAGAATCTCCTTTCCAAGTCTACTTGTTAATTTCTTCAATAATTAGTTTTACTGTTATATGTATCACTACAAATGTTAAGGCCATAAGCTGTGGTTCATAAAATCCATTGCTATAAATGTTGGTTCTTCAGATCTGCTATAAACATAATGGTTCATCATATCCATTTTTCATCATATCCATATCCATTCATATCCAAGACTCAAAAAGGGGGACCCGGAGAGAAAGGAAAGAGAGGGATAAATAACAATAGAAGGCCTTCATGAACAAGATTATTGACAGATGGGCCATCTACGGCTAACAGTGTTCATAAGACTTAATGAGTGTTTACATATGCGTGCGCAGCTATCAGCTTATTGTCTACAGAAAACTCAAACACAAACACACTTGTCCTAATCTTCGCTGTAAGCTCTAACTTTATAAGCTCTTCTAGATCCTCCTCCAGTCCACCTTATCCCCAAGTAAACTTTGTTATTGTGCTATTGAGATTGACTTCTGGTCACAGTGCTGCATCATTGATGTGTCGCTACAGTGGGACTCATGAAATATTCCTGATGGCGGCAGTTAGGTGGCGTTGCATTTTTGTGACAGCTGCAGACAGGTCTTAGAGCACGGCGCTTTCTCCTTGCCATCTCTTACTGCCTTTACCGAGACAGAGGATGCTCAGAGGAAGTGACAGCCCAGGCAAACGGACTGGAGGGACTCGTCCGAAGGTCATCCTTTAGCCCCAGCGCCTCTTCCGGAGACCAAGCGAAGCCCCGTCACGCCGAGTGCCCTGATGCCCCGAGCAGCTCAAGAGAGGAAGTGGTGTCAACAGCACGGTCTGCTGGAATGAAGCGCCTTCGTCTCGCTGTGTATTTCCCTTGTGGGAAGGGCATTTCAGAAGGCTTAAGTATTCCAAGGCCATCTATAGACCTGCTAAGCTTTACAGCGCTGTATCTCATATTGAAGTAGCTTTATAAAAAGATCAGGATTCATTTAAACATAAAACTGGTGTGGAAATATCTGTGCTCTGGAGCGTTTTCCTCCTTGAATTGCAAAGGCGCATTAAACTCATTTAAACATTTGATCAGGTTCCAGGCCCGATACAGATTTGGACAATGAGCTAACGTACACTATATGGACAAAAGTATTGGGCCGCCTGACCTTTACACCAAAAGGGTAATGACATGCATTCAAATACATAGACGTCCCTTTAAACCAAATGCTGTCAGTCAGTTTTGTCAGTTCGATGTCTGAGGTGCGATTTTTGTACTTTTCCATTGAAGCTACGAAGCTTATTTAGTACAGCTATAACAAGCAGACATTAGACTAACTACTTGAGTGATGCTCTGCCCTTTTGTGATTGACATCAGGCTTCCTTTTTTTAAAACAACAAACAAAGCAAGAAACAAATAAACAGACAAACTTCATGGGGCATCCTGGGCTGCTGTTAGCCCAGGTGGCCCATAGGAGGTAACACTCCACTCTTCCAAGCACAGAGACCTCTGACTTATAGACACAGACACTATTATATTATTATATAGTTCATATTCCCACACTATATAACTGTCGCTTGGATTATTTCTTGCCACAAAAAATCTAAAAATAAACTAGCATTTGATGTTCTTTAACAGTGTGAGCTACCAATAGTAGATACACTGTATGGAAAAAATGTTGGGAAACCTGTTTGTCAGGGTTTGGGCTAGGCCCCTTACTTCCAGTGAATCTGAATACTTCAGCAGACCAAGACATTTTGGACAAAGCCATGATTCCAACTTTGCGGACACAGTTTGGGGAAGAACCTTTTTTTATTCCAGCATGACTGTCCCAGTGCACAAAGCAAGCTCCATAAATACGTGGCTGGATGAGTTCAGTGTGGAAGAACTTGACTGGCCCTCACAGACTCCTAACCTCAACATCATCAATCATCTTTGGGATGAACTGGAATGGAGATTGTGAGCCAGACCTTCTTGTCCATCATTAGTGCCTAACCTCAGAGCTGCAAAGGAGGGACCAAATCCACATGAAAGTCTATGTATCTAAATGCAATTTCATTAAACTCCCCATTGGTGTAATGATCAGGCGTCCCGATACTTTTGTCCACGTAGTGTATCTGATCATAGCCCAGTGAAAACACCACAAATGTGAAAACACACTGGTTGTTTTTTGCTTGTTTTGGAGTGACACCATAAGTCATCCAAAGTCAACCAAGTAAAATGGATAAAGGACGATTATACACCCCTAATTAGCACTGTACAAACTGCACGCCCAAATCATCAAACAGCTGCTTCAAACTGCATTGAGTTTGAAGCAGCTGTATGTAATTTTAAGCAGACTTGCTTAAGTGGTTTCTGGGCCTTTATGGCATACTGCCCATCAACTGACATGGACAAAAGTACATAATATAGCTAAAAACAGTACTTGTAGCCATCTTGAGGTCTATATTTTGTTTTGCTTTTGTCCAGTGTTGCATCGAGTAGTCTCAGAACTCGCAGAGGGCCAGTCTTCAGTTAGATGCATTAGCTTCATGTGCAAAATGTAAGAAGCAAACATCACACACAAAACATGGCTTGTCTGATGAACCTCACTGGGCTTAAGGGGAGCATCGTGTTGGTGAGATTATTCGCAAAACTGGATGCGCAATATGTTACAGGTTATAAAATTCCTTTGAATTTACTTTATTGGAATAACTCCCTCATATCACACACGAGCCACAGCTCTCCTTCTGTCATTAGTTGCAGACATTGCTTTTGCTATTTAGTGGAAGTCACGTATGGAATGTTAGGGCCCTGCCATATGTGTCCATGTCTGGAATCGGATTAACCTTGAGTTCTCCTCGTTTGATGGCGAATGGGCTTGAATTTTCTCTCAAGCATATGAACTGAAGATCAGCCGGCTTCACTAAAGTACCTCTTGTCTTCGATTTGTTTGGCCTGCACCCCAAACACTACTTAGACAAATATATGCAGTCAGTTGGAGCGATTCTTTGCTGCAGCAGCCCTCCTCTACATTCTGAAGGTTCTCTTAGATGCCCTAAAGTTTTGTCCCCAGCTAATAAAATCATCTGTCAGTTCACCAGCCACTGTGTGTGTGTGTGTGTGTGTGCGTGTGTGTGTGTGTGTGTGTGTGTGTGTGTGTGTGTGGGTATAAGAGTGTGTGTATAACCTCTTTTCTCCTTCCGCA
>JBBIGA010000040.1:9572319-9591576 GCA_037576975.1 Alestes dentex
GAGGGGGACAATGGAGTCAGCAGGGGGGCCAGGTCCTGGATTTTACGCAAATTTGCGCAGGTTTAGTAAAACTAGTGCTAGCAAGCATGGAGTAACTAATATTAGAAATAGGAAAAGTACATGACCTGTTTTCAGCCGCTCCTTCCAAAAGACGCCTCTCTCCCGCCGCCACCCGTCAGTCCGCCTGTTGGAAACCCTCCTGGTATCTGGATCTGTAGAATGGGTTGTTTCCGCCTCCGTGGCCCCCATAGCTTCCTCTGCTCACATTCTGAAACTGTCCTGGGCATTCGTTCCTCCAGTGATCAGGGCTGCCACACAAGTGACATCCATCAGAGTTTCCGAATGGCCACTTGGGCCCTTGTCAGTTTCCTCGACCGGGTCCTCTTCCTCCACTGCGCCCTCCACGGCCCCTTCGTCCACCCCGTCTCTGGCTTCTTCCTCTTTCATCGTCTCTGGCTTCTTCCTCACTTTCATCAAACTCAACACAAGATTGTCCATGCTGTTCTTGGACTTTTCTTCCTTGTCATTTTTCTTCTTCTGCTGTTGTTCTTCCCATGTTCAGCATGGAGCTTGATGGTGGCCAAGCGTTCCATCTTCCACTCCACACAGGTCTGTTCCACTGCCTTCCGGACTTCATCTCTGAGTCCGTTCAGGAAGTTGTACCTCAAGTGTGACTCCCACATACCGCATTCATCCCCCAGTTGCTCAGGCTTCTGGATTCCAGAGCACAGGTTGAAAATGTGATACAGTCTGCTGTAAAATTCGGGCACGGTTTCTTTTGCGCCCTGCTTGCAATCTTCAATTTTCCCAGTATTTACCACAGCTGGGAATTCTCTGTGCAGTACAGCTTGCAAATTCAGTAATGTCTCTCTGTATGTTGCGTTGTCCCCGTGTTCCCATTCAGCATGCTTCACTCGTATGTTCATTCGATCGCTTGTCAGTGTCCCTGCCACTTTCATCCAATCTCCCGGACCCAGGTGCATGACCAGAAGACGGCGAAGTTTGGACACAGTGGGGCGGTACTCCTGGCAAAAGGTGACCAGGTAGTCCCCGAAGTTCTTTCCCCCCACGTCTGTCACCTTTGGTAGAAATTTCAGTGCTTCTCTCATTTCTTGTTCAGTCCATGGTCTGTACACCAACATGGGTTCGTCCGGTCCAGAAACTTCAATCATGGGCAGAGCAGCATCCAACTCGGGTTCCTCTCTCATCTTTGCAATCATGGCTCTAGTTGTTGCTGCTAAAGGAACCACACTACCTCCACATCTTCCTCTTTGCCCTCTCAAGTGGCTCTGGAAATCTTCTGGAACGCCAACCCCGAAATCCATATTCTCCAATTCACTGTTCCCCTCAACCGTCACCGTGGTTTGCCCGAACCGTGACCTCAGTCCACTTTCCAGAATGGTTTTCCTGAACTCCTTGATGGTTCTGTCCATTCTGTCTTTTGTCTCCAAATTCCATCTAGCCATATGTTCTCTCAAGTTGCGCAAGTCCTCATCTACCGCTTCACTCCCTCGATATCTCTCCTGCTTCACTGTGGAGCATTTCACTTCTGGTTTTTCTTCATGAGTCAATCCTTGCCGGGCTGGGGTGTCGGGGTCTTTGACTGCGTGCGCTTGTGCGTCAACTTCTCGGGGCAGTGGAGCAGCTGCTGTTCCAGATTAACTTGGTCCAGCCTGTTCCTCAGTGCGTTGCAGGGGATCTTCTTCACGAGATGCCTCAGTTGGTGCAGTGCATCGTCTGGGTGGGGCAGAATCCAGGTCGGTCTTCTGGAGTAGAGCCATGGTCGTACTCGGAATACAAGAAAAAAATACGAGAAGAATTTGTTTGTGTTTCAAAGGCACTATCATATGACGGTGGTGCGGTTGGTGCAGTTGGAAGTGGGCGATGTGAGTGAGGCTCATGGTCTTTTGTCAGTGTAGTCATTTTCTTACTATTATGTAAATTTTTACGCCTGTATGCTTCTTCAATCCATGCCTTAAAAACTGCATCTTCCTCAGCCTCCCCCTCTAATGTTTTTACAGTAATTGTCTTGCCCTTCCTTCTGCCTTCCCGCTCCCCATCAATTTTCCCTTTCAGCTCTTCCAAAAATTTTACACTGAAGGTTCCCGCACTTGGAAAATCATACGTGTTTACCAAATCATTCAAAACTTTTGCATTTACTGCTTTTTCACCATACTGATCTTTCATCAATTTAAACTTAGTACCAGTGAAACTTTGGAAGTCATGGAAGAATTTGCCCCCATGGTACCCTTTTACCTTTGTACCTTTATACCTATTTTTTGTTTTTTTACCTTTAAACCTATTTTTTGTCTTTGTTTTTTTTTAATACCTTATACCTTGTACCTTTTACCTTTTACCTTAGCGCTCTTTTTAACTCTCAGGGCGTCCACCGCAGAGTGGAACTTTTTCTGTCCCAAGTTCCCCGGGACCGGCCTGTCCTCTCCTAGAGGCTTCTGTGACGTAACTCTTCCAACCTCCCGCCACTCCCGGCAATAAAAGGCCTCATACTTTTTGAACATTTGTTCGATATTCTGCGATAATGACGCTGCTGCCTGCTTTCTCTTCCATCTCTCCTGCTCTTTTCGCCCATATTATATGGATATAGGATGCCGCCTCACAGATTAAAAAAAAAAAAAGAAACATATGTCGCCTGCCATCAAGGAGAATCACAGAAGTGGTTATTAGGGCTACAGTTTGGTTTTGATTTTTTTTTGAGGGATTCCAATTATTATGCAATTATGCATCATTATTTAAAAGAATACTTTATTACCAAAAAAAAAAACCACGAACAAATTTGGGACCTTTGGCTGTGGGTGGGGGGTCGTTTGAACCACCCGAACCCCCCCTGGCTACGGGCCTGAGTAATATTAAGTAATGAAAATATTGATCTAGTAGTAATATTGCATATGAAGACTATTGCACATGAAATATTGCAAGTGATTTAGCACCATTTAGAGGACATCATATGATACTGCACATAATAATGTTTTAGCACCTGGTGAGAACATTACACAGTATCACAGGGGAGTGACAGGAGATATTGATCTTGGTTTGGATGTTGTCAGCTCATACCAGTCCACAAAACTGTCCACAGCCATCCTGTATTCCAAGTCGTCCCCACCCTTGATACATCCGACTATTTCTGAGTCATCTGAGAATTTCTGCAGATGGCAGCCCTCCGTGTTGTATTGGAGATCAGATGTGTACAAGGTAAGGAGGAATGGTGACAGAAGAGTTCCCTGAGGAGCTCCAGTGCTACACAACACCTTGTCAGACTTACATCCCTGTAGTCGCACGTACTGTGGCCCATCAGTCAGGTAATCCAAAATCCATGCAACTAGGGGAGCATGAACCTGCATAGCAGACAGTTTGATCCCCAGTCGGGTGGGCTGAATGGTGTTGTAGGCACTGGAGAAGTCAAAGAATGTAATCCTCAGGGATGCACTTGGCTTGTCAAGATGGCTATAGGCATGGTGTAGCACGTAGATGATGGCATCATTAACTCCAATCTTGAGGCGAACTGGAGGGAATCTTGAGCTGGCCTCAACAGGGGGCAGAGAGTGTCCAGGACCAGTCTCTCGAAGGCCTTCATCTTGTGTGAGGTGTTAATGTTGATGTACTCAGTGACACAGTCTGTGAGGTTGTCAATGTCCACACCATGTGGCTCGTACAGGGCCTCCCAGTCCGTAGTCTACATCTGTATTATCTACCCAGAAAAAAGGGGATGCCATGGTTGTAGCATAAGTGTCTGGTTTTCTCTGGTTAGACAGTCCGCAAACCGTTTGAAGGGGTTTAGTGTCCTGTTCAGAAAAATGTGGCTGAAGTCTCCAGAGATGAGGATGAAAGCATCCAGCTGTCTCGTCTGAAGTCTTGTTAGTTTACCATTTTTATGTGAGATTTTACATATGCATAAACAGTTAAGTTCACTTCTGCATATATGAATTGCATATTGAAGAATTCCAATCTGGGTTCTGGCCTTTTCACAGCACTGAAACACCCCTAGTAAAGATAGTAAAAAATTTTCAAGACTAAACGGTAGAGGGGGGGGAGGCACAGGACCCATGCATAGTGCCTTAAATATTACACACATGCATAGTGCCTTAAATATTAATATTAATCAGAAAACAGAGTTTAAGTTCTCAACCTTTGAGACTTTATTCCATAACATAACTAATCTAGTTACAAACAAGATCTCTTTCTCTCCAATTACTGTCTACAGGCCACCAGGATCATATACAGAGTTCTTACAGGAATTCAGCTGTTTCCTAGGTAATTTAGCGGTACACAGTGATAAAATAACAATTGTTGGTGATTTTAATATTCACTTTGAAAAAGAACAGGATCCTATGAACATTGCATTTGCTTCAATTCTAGATGCGGTTAGTTTTACCCCACATGTAACTGGTTCTACTTACCGCTGTGGTCACACACTTGATTTAATCTTGACTCTTGGTGTTAAGGTGGATAACTTAGTTATTCTTACTCTGTCCACAGTAATCTCAGACCACTACCTCATTACATATGAACTTAATTTTAATTATACTGTAAGATTTCAAGATTTTCAAGATTCTTTATTTGTCACATGCATAATCATACAAGTACAACACATAGTGAAATGTATCCTGAACCACTCCTTTTTGACCATGCAAACATTATAAACAATAAGTAGATTTTAAATTAAAAATAAAAGTAAAGAAATGAAAGTAAGTACAAGTAGATATAAGTATAAATGTAAGTACAATTATAATTTTTAAACACAAATCTAAAGTAAACAAGGAGCACCACAAGTTTGAGATGAAATATATAAGCTAATAACATTTGAGGTTTTTATATGTATTTGGATAAATGTAGCAGAAATATGTACAATGTGCAAACGGAATGATAGTGTATTGTGCCATATTAGCACAGCAATGTAAAACAGAGCAGCCCAAGCACAGTAATGTAAACAGAGTAATTTAACAGAGTGACCAGAGTAATGTAGTATTGTATAAACAGAGTAAACAGAGTAATGTTAACAGTGTAATGTAAACGGAGTGATCAGAATAATGTATACAGTAATGTAAAACAGTGAGCAGAGTAATGTTAACAGAGTGACCAGAGTAATAAGCAGCATGTACAATGTAGCAGCGTGTGATGTAATAATAAATCCGATATGATATGGAATATGACAGTGAATGTTCTGGAACATGACAATGAATATGATAAGAGGTCCTGTTTCAGTCCCTTATGGTAGTGCTATGGTGATGCTATGAGGGGAGTGGGGGCATGTTCTGATTTAGGACTCGAATGGCCTGAGAATAGATGCTCCTCTTGAGTCTCTCTGTTTTGGCCCTGATTGTGTGGAACCTTCTGCCTGATTGCAGAGGTTGAAACAGTCCATAACTGGGGAGTCCTTTAATATTCGAACTGCTCTGGACCAACATCTCCTGATGTAAATGTCCTGTAGGGAAGGGAGAACAGTAAGCACATCCTCCTGTTTTCATATTAGTCATACAATAACATCCACCACAGCTAATAGTTTTATTGAAGGTTATGTTACACCTCTATAAAGAAGTCAGAAAAAGCTTGCCCCTCGGCATAATGATCAAACATATGCCTTAAAACAAAATGTTCGAAGACTTGAGCATCAATGGCGATCAACCAAACTGGAATCTTTCCACTCCGCCTGCAAGGAGAGCCTTAGAGACTACAACAGAGCAATACAGCACTCTGAGCCTATTTATTTTCCCTTATCGAAGCTAATAAAAATAATCCCAGGTTCAATTTAGTACAATTTCTAAACTAACTAGGGAGGTGCAGAACCACAGATACCTACAAACTACAATAGTGAAGATTTTATGGATTTTTCAACAATAAAGTAGAAATCATTACACAAGAAATTCAAACTAATAATGTTTTACTCCACTGCAGACACTATTCAAAACTTAGCTTTAGCAGAGAGACTAACATCTTTTTGTCCAGTCCGACAAGCAGAACTCTTTACAAGTATTCTCTCTTCGAAATCTTCTACCTGTCCACTCGAAGCTATTCCTACAAATCTGCCTAAAAAAGTCCTACAAGTAATCGGACCTCTCCTATTAGTGTTAAACTCCTCACTTAGTATTGGTTATCTACCAAAAACCTTTAAAACAGCAGTTATTACACCTCTGTTAAAAATACGAATATTGATTCATGTGAGCTCTCAAATTATCATCCCATTTCTAATCTAAAGTTTTAGAAAAAGTTGTGGCCCATCACTTATGTTTGTTACTACATAAAAACATATGAATAAAATATTCCAATCTGGTTTCCAGGCTCATCATAGCACAGAAATAGTCCTAGTAAAGGTAGTAAATAATCATTTACTGTCCGCGGACAAAGGATTAGTCTTTTCTTGACCTTTGTGCAGCATTTGACACCACTGACCATTCTGTTCTTTTAGAGAGACTAGAAAACCTGGTCAGACTCACTGGAACAGACTTATGCTGTGGTTTAGATCTTACCAGACTGCAATCAGTTTGTAAGAGCTAATGACATCCCCCAAGGTTCTGTTTGAGGACCTCTTTTATTTACTTTGTACATGCTGCCGTTTGGGATGATTATCTGAAAACATGGGATTAGCTTCCACTGCTATGCACATGACACACAGCCCTTTATCTCTGCAAACTCAGATGATAAACATAGACTATTAAAGATATAAAAGACAGGATGTCACATAACTTTCTCTTGCTCAATGCAGAGGTCTTTCTTCTAGGTCCAAAAGCTGCTAGAATCACAGTGTCAGGTCTAATGCTTGATCTTGCTGGTTCCTCAGCCTCTACAATGTCATTTACAAAATGTGTTTTCGTAAGTTAAGAAATGCACTATTCCTCCATGATGCAGAAAAATTAGTCCATGCCTTTATTACGTCCAGACTCGATTATTGTAGTAACCTCCTGTCAGGTTGCTCCAATAAGAAACCTAAACAAGCTTCAATTAGTCCAGAACATGGCAGCTAGAGTCCTCACTAAAACCTGGGAATTCAACCACATTAACCCAATATTATCAAGACTTCATTGGCTTCTGATCAAATTTTGTATTGACTATAAAATTCTATAATTGACTCATAAAGCCTTGCATTCGA
The DNA here is from genome assembly GCA_037576975.1 of Alestes dentex. Taxonomy (NCBI): domain Eukaryota; kingdom Metazoa; phylum Chordata; class Actinopteri; order Characiformes; family Alestidae; genus Alestes; species Alestes dentex. The sequence goes on from JBBIGA010000040.1 coordinate 9,579,422, forward strand.
ATACCTCTGTGAACGTATTTCTTACTATGAACCTCGGCACTCACTCAGCTGACTTCAGCAGGGTGAAGATCAGAATCTGAAAACTCAGAAAATTCAAGTAAACTGGGATGCAGGTGCGGATAAATAGTGTCGCCCTGCCACTTCTCACATTCACTCAAGTTTGTTGACGGTGGAGTGTAGGTGCGCCGGTGTCTCAGGGTGCTCTCTTGTCTATCATACCCCTCAGCTCTTCGCCTTCTAGCTAGGTTGCTATAGAGAGCCATGCCAAAGTCTCTACGTGCACTCCTCACAGTTATAAATCTTACCATGTAAACTTAAGCAGAACTGTCTCTGTTCTCTGTTTTTTTCAGAGGGAAATCGCTGCACATTTTTCTAGTCAGACTGATCATCTTTGGGACCGCAGGCCACGATCTTCCTGCAATCACTGGTGCCCCGTGCCAAGATGCAAGATGGCCTAGATTGGTTCGCTTGCTATGACTCCCCACATGTTCTTCAGCTATGCAAGGGCAGTTGCTTTTTACAGCTCCTGCGGCAATTGTTGTTCCTGTTATTATGGACTAGAGACTCACAGCTACTCTTATTGACTCTTAACTGTAGCAACTCTGTTAGCCGTAGATGGCCAGTTTTTCAGTAAGTTCATTCATGGTTGGACACAGACTCCTGGCTTAAAATCTTATATTTTATCAACTCCTGGTTTTAAAATCTGATTATAATGGCACCTGTCAAGGGGATGGGACGTATTAAGCAGAAAGTGAATAGTCAGTTTAAGGAGTTGATGTGTTGAAAGCAGGAAAAAAAAAGATGTAAGGACTTTTCACAATTTCACAAAGTGGCTACAGTGCATAACTGTTTTAAGTATGCAGTGGGTAATACCTACCAAAAGTGGTTCAAAGAAGGATGACCAATGAACCTTTAACAGGCTCATGGGTGCTCAAGGCTCATGGAGAAGGCTGCCTGATGCCACACAAAAGGTGTCAGAACATACAGCGCATCACAGTGTGCTGTGTATGAGCCTGCGCAGCCACAGACCAGTCAGAGTGCCCATGCTGATCAATGTCCATCACCACAAGGGCCTACAATGGGCATGTGTGCATCAGAACTAGAGGGTGAAAGAGGTGAAAGAGGGCACCCCTGATGTATGCCTAGAGGATCTTTTCCTTTTTTTAAATAAATGAGATATTAGCACCATAGAGTGAACATGGACGATTCCCATTATTGATGGAATGTGTAATCATTCTTAGGAAGAGTGGGGCCAGCTGGTTGAGAAACTTTTTATAGAATTCTATTCCAAACCCATCGGGACCTGAGGCTTTGCCAGAGGGGAAGGACATAATAGCCTGCCTCACTTCCTCAAGGTTGAAGTCCTTATTTAGTTGTTCTTTGGCCTCATTATCTAATTTCCGAAGATCAAGAGATTCAAGAAATGTATGAATTTCAATAGGCCCAGCTTGAGTTTTTGCTGAATATAAAACAGTATAATAATCATTGAAAAACTGGTTTATCATGTTTTAGTTCCGTTATTATTGCACCTGACTCGGATCTAATCCCGTGAATTGCTCTTTCAGCCTGTATTCCTCTCAGTTGCCTGGATAATAGTTTATCTGGTTTGTCAGTAAGTTCAAAATATTTGTGTTTGATTTTTAAAATTAGCTTTTTAACTTCTTGTGAAAGAATAGTGTTATACTCATGTTTTAATTTTAAAAGGTACTGTTGCCTGTCACCCCTTTCAGTGGCCATCTTGGGTCTTTGCAGCTCCCAATTTTAAAAGCTCATAACTCCACCATACTTTATTATTTTTGTTTGCGGTTGGACTCATTTCAAAGCTAAGACTCTGAAGTTTCATGTGCCAGAGAAAACAAATCTAGAAACTTATGTTCAAACAGCAACACAGGATGCCAGATTTTATATATGCTTGTGTTTTATGAATGCTGATTTCAACCGTGCATTATCGTCCTGGTTTTATAAAAGAAGCTGAAAACACCGAAAAACCATAGCCACAGGTCTTTTCAACTTATATTCAAAGTTTGAGCTCAAAAGAATAAAAAATGAATTTTACAATTCTAAGTGTTTTAGTGCGAGAAGTACCATTCGGAGACACCATTTTGTTTGGAGACATCATTATGTTTACCACAGAATTATAAACCAATAAATGCTTCAACATTACTTTTTTGCATTCATTCTGTAGAAAAGGAGCTGATGAATCAACTCGAGGTGACCGTGGAGTTGGCTCGCCGCTACCAGTTGACTACTGCAGTTCAGAAAAAAAACTCGCTCCGCCCAGCTGGCCAATAGCACACAAAACTTGCTCAAAATACAATAAAACAATTACACAGAAACTCCAAAGCAATTGTGTCACAACCCAGCATGCTTACAGACACTTTTAGCGCAGTGTCATAAATTCCTATGTACTCACAGTTGTAGAAATTCATATATGTATATGAAAATTACGGCTACCTGGCAACTGGTCCGAGTAATTATCCGTCAAAGCTGGACCAGTCAGAAGGGGTCCTTGTATATTTTCAAATGTAGCTCTGTCTAGGAACATCCTAGAAACCTCGAACCGTAACAACCTCCGCTATTGGTTAAAGCAAATAAATTGGCGTGCAAATACACTAAATACATAAAATATGTATTTAGGTTTCCGTACCGGATCTGGCACACCGCCTCTACGGGGACTCCAACAGTGCTGTTAAATTGCGTCTCTCTGTACGACTGTTCCAGATCTTCAAGCTGTGATTCTATGTGCAACAATCTTTCCCTGTTTGCTCTCTTGATGGAAGATTCATAAGAAATAATGTGGCCTCTTATCATGACCTTCATAGTCTCCCACAAAACAGAATCAGTAACATCATGGGTATCATTAGTTTCTAAAAAGACCTGTATCAGTTTAGTAATATGAGACACGAAGCTGTCATCTGAAAGGAAAGTTGAATTAAACATCCAGCTGTATGGGCCATGACAGAGAGATGTTTTAAGCAGTTAAAGTCCCCCCCCCCAAAAAAAATCAGGTGTGTAGGGTTATTATGTGGAAGTAAATCAAAAACCTTACGAAAAACTACAGGGTCATCAAAATTCGGGGCATACAAGTTCAACAGGGCTACTGACGTAGTGTGAATATGACCAGACACTAGAATAAAGTGGCCGTTTGGATCACTGATGATACCTGCAGATTTAAAAAGTAAGGACTTGCATATTAGAATAGCGACACCTCTTGCCTTTGATGAGAATGACGACTGAAAAATCTAAAAGACCTGATGACACCTCAGCCGTCATTGCTCTGAGTGCTTAATATGCATTTCTTGCAGAAAGATGATACCTCCGCTGAGAGATTTTAGATGTGTGAATACTTTCCCTCTTTAAGTGGGGTGGCCCATTCCTTTCCTTTCCAAGAGACAAGCTTAATGCTTTCCAATCCAATCTGTTTCACATCACTACTCATTAAAAAATGAAATAGAACACAAAAGTGAGTGCCTGTTTTCCAGATAAATGTAAGTATCAAACACGCTGTCACAACTAAACACAGAAAACAAACATTCACTATAAACCCACCCACCCCCTGTACAAAATTGTACAGATTTCCCAAGCATCAGAATGAAGGAACTACCTAACTCTAGGAGTAACGCCTCCTCACTCCAGGTACAATGGATAATGATGACAAGAAAACGCAAAAGTCTTTAAGCATTTTCCACCATGCCCCTCATGTGCGCGAGTAAAATCAACTTACAGCACCGTGAATCACACAGGTCACTCTTTCATTTCACACTCAACAAAATCCCATGCCTCTTTAGGAGATGCAGTGCCTTGAAAATTTCTCAGTCTGGCAGGAAAAAGAAGATGATGCTTCAGTTTTTTCTCCCTTAGATTTTTAAGAACCTCACTGAATGCAAGCCGGTGTTGCAGTACCTCCGCTGTGTAGTCTGGGAAAATGAAAATTTTGTCCTCTTTGTATCGGAGGGGAGCTTTCTGTCTTGCCATACGTAGAAATTTTTGTTCTCTTTTTGTTGAAACTAATGCAACCTGGCAATTATAGTGCAGGGCTTTTCCCCCTCTGTGGACTTAGGACCCAGCGACCGGTGAGCTCTGTCCACAGTGATTGGGTCTGCAAAACTGTCGCTCCCAAACAACCCCGCAAGCAATGAGGCAACAAATTCCGTAGGGCAGCCATTTTCGCTGCCTTTAGGAATGCCAACAAGTTTTGGCCACAACCAGAGATGATTCCAGACTGTGTATTAAAGTCTTTATGGCATCAAGTGCTTTTAACACACTGGCTGTGGTTGGACTGGGCTCAGTCTCACCTGTAAGGCCTAAGGCAGGTGTTCGCCTGTCGGCAACTTCAGCGTTAGCCTTAGCACCTTCTTCGGCCGGTTTTTGTCTGCCTCTCTTGGCTTGGGCATTGTCACACAATGTCTTTGTCCAGGCAGGAAAGTGGACACCTTCCATGAGTGAATGATTAATTGAGAATTAAATTAACAGAAAAGGCACAAGGGCCAGACACAAAAATAGAAATAAGAATAAAGGAGAGGCACATAGACCAGGTTAAGGTGAGAGAGCCACGGGTGCACGAACAGAAGCCACGGCTTCAGGTGCAGGGGTCGCAGCTCGAGAGACTGGTGTGGGAACCGGTACAGGAGCTTGGGAGGCCAGTGCGGGAACTGGTGCAGGAGCTTGGGAGGCTGGTGCGGGAACCGTTGCAGGAACTTGGGAGGCCGGTGCAGAAACCGGTGCAGGAGTTTGTGAGGCCGATGTGGGAACCAGTGCAGGGGCCGCAGCTTGGGAGACTGGTGCGGGAACCGGTGCAGGGACCACAGCTTGGGAGACCGGTGCAGGAACTGGTGCTGGGGCCACTGAGGAAGAGCTGCTGGCTGGAGCCATGGGAGGGGCGTCAGGCTGGAGCCACAGGGAGAACTGAGCTATGGGCTGAAGTCACGGGGAGAGCTGGGCTACGGGCTAGAGCCACGGGAAGAGCTGAGCTGTGGGCTGGAGCCATGAGGAGAGCTGAGCTATGGGCTGGAGCCACAGAGAGAGCTGGGCTATGGGCTGGAGCCACGGGGAGAGCGGAGCTACGGGCTGAAGCCACAGGGAGAGCTGAGCTATGGGCTGGAGCCACGGGGAGAGTGGAGCTACGGGCTGAAGCCACAGGGAGAGCTGAGCTATGGGCTGGAGCCACGGGGAAAGTTGAGCTATGGGCTGGCACCACAGGAAGAGCTGAGCTATGGGCTGGAGCCGCGGGAGGAGATGAGCAGCGAGCTGAAGTCTCCGGAGGAGATGAGCTGCAAGCTGAAGTCTCTGGAGGAGATGAGCTGCGGGCTGAAGCCTTGGTAGGACATGAGCTGCGAGCTGGGGCCTCTGGAGGAGATGAGCTGTGAGCTGGGGCCTCTGGAGGAGATGATCTGCGAGCTGAAGCCTCTGGAGGAAATGAGCGGCGAGCTAGCACTGCTGGAGGAGATAAGCTGTGTGCTGACACCACTGAAAGAGCTGGGCCGCGAGCTAAACCCGCTGGAGGAGCTCAACGCCATGCCACAGCCATCAGAAGAGCTGAGCAGCATGTTGGCACTGCTTGAGGAGCTAAGCTGTGTTTTGCTGCCACTGGAGGAGCTGAACGGCGTGCCGGAGACGCTGGAGGAGCTGAATGACGTGCTGAAGACGCTGGAGGAGCTGAATGGCATGCTGGAGACGCTGGAGGAGCTGAATGGCGTGCTGGAGATGCTGGAGGAGCTGAATGGCAGCTGGAGACACTGGAGGAGCTGAATGGCGTATCACCACCGCTATGGGGGCTGCCATTTTGGATCCACCATGGGTCCGTGAATCCGCTTGACTGGCACGAAACTCCGTGGCTTTCTAGCCGAATTGGAGATGGGGAGCTCCGCAAGAAACCCCAGATTCAAAACCACTGGCTGGTCCTCCAGTTGGCCACTCCAGCTGTATATTAACTCATCCTACTCCATGCGGGACTCGCTGGCGCCCCCCTGCAATCACAAGATTTTAATGAAGCAGTTAGTACTATTTTGGGGGCATTAACTGATGAGGCTAAGTGAGAGGTTTGCATTTTGAGGGACACAGAACATGATAATGCTATAAAATGTTTTAATTATTTGGACTCTCCATATGGTAACAAAGTCCTTTTAGCAGTTCTAAGGTCTCAATTTTTTTGTTGTATGCAGACGGTAAATGAGAGTCTGCGATCTTATGTCCTTAGGCCAGGAGAATTGTTCCGTAGGTTGGTGATTGTCACATGCGAGACCAGTTGTTGATGGGGATCTGCAATGCCAAACTGAGGAGCATTGTTAGGACCTATGCACGCCATCCATAACCTAGATGCAGCGCTGGTGGAAGTATTTTTGCTGGAACATGAACAGCGGCGTGGGGCTGAGCCTGAGATCACCTCTTAAGTTGTGGGTGAGTCCATTGCTCCTAAATCAGTAATGGGGAAGGTGATTAGGCCAAGACATTCGGACGGGAGCTCCTTCAAGGAAGTGTGGGGGCAAATGGATGCCTGGAGGCAGGAGATGACTCATCAGTTCCAATCCAACCCCGCTGAACTTGTACGATGTTCGCAATACCCTAATCAGCCTCCACTCAGGAGAAGACTCCAGTCTTATATACCTAACACTGGGGATGCAGACGGTAAGCGTATATGCCATCGATTTGAGCATGCAGGACATATTGCTTGGTTCTGTCATCCACCATAAGAGTCAAATGCTTACTTAAACTAGCATGTCCTGCTACTGAGGTCCAAGTAGCAGGATGTGGGGGGAGAGAGAGCAGAACAAAGGACCATATTTCTGGGTAATTGCCCTAAGGTTGATGTGAAGGTTAATGGGCTCCCCTTGCTTGGACTAATAGACATTGGTGTGCAAGTGACTTTGCTGCAGCAGAGTGTTTTCAACAAATATTATGCTGTAAACTCTTTACCTCGTAGTGAGACCCCAAGTACATTGACTCTTAAAGCTGCTAATGGGCTTGCCATTCCATATAATGGTTAATAATAATAATAATAATAATAATAATAATAATATTTTTTTATTTATATAGCACTTTACATTTTACAAAAAAATCTCAAAGTGCATACAGACAGAGAAAATAACAAATCCACGGCAAGAACCCCATGCGTGACAGCCGAAGTATTGGGGACCATAAGCACAGTTAGTTTAAGTGCACTCTCCGTGGATACGTCAGCCGAATATCTTTAGTCATGATGGTGACTCTCTTGCCATGGATGGCGCACAGGTCCGTGTCCTCAAACAGATCCACCAAGTAAGTCTCGCTGGCTTCCTGCAGGGCCATGATGATGGAGCTCTGGAAACGGAGGTCGGTCTTGAAATCCTGAGCGATCTCACGCACCAGGCGCTGGAAGGGCTGGATTTTTGGTAACGGGGGGATCTCTCTCAGAGCCACGGTGCCGTTCCTGTAACGGTGAGGTTGCGAGCTGCCTTCATGGCCAGCAGCTTCCTGGGCGCCTTACAACCAGTGGATTTGTGTGCGGTCTGTTTTGTTCTAAAATGCCAAATAAAAACATGCCTGACGGAGCGGCATCAGTTTCATCAGATGTCTATGGTGCAACAGACCTCAGTCTGATCATGCAAGATGATGGAACTGTTACAGTGGACATTGTGGAAACAGGGCCTGGGGCACAAGCTAAGGTACTGAGTGATTTAAAAGGGCAGTATGACTTGACTGCACAGCAGAAGAATGATTTTAAGCCTAACTACAGGTTTTGCTTTCCATGAAGAAGATTTTGGGTACACTGATGTGGTGCAGCATCAAATTCACATAGGTAATGCACCCACAAGTAGGCAAAAATATCACCCCCTACCACCCATGATGTATAAGGAAATGAGGGTCTTGCTAGGAGGTATGCTGGAAAAAGGGGTTATCCAGCAAGGCTCCAGTCCCTGGGCTGCACCCATTGTTATGGTCAGTAAGAAAGATGGTATTTGGTGCTTTTGCATTAAGCTTTCCCACTCCCTCAAATAGAGGAGACTTTGACCTCCCTAGCCCAGGCCTCTTGGTTCACCACACTTGACATGGCTAGTGGCTATTGGCAGGTTGGGGTTGATTCTCGAGATAAACCCAAGACTGCTTTCACTAGTCCGCTAGTGAAGTTCCAACAGATGCCATCTGCAATGTGCCAACCACTTTTCAGTGACTCATGCAGCAGTGCCTAAATGGCCAAATAGCGGATTCTATTCTTATTCATTTGTATGACATTATTGTATATTCTCCAGATTTTTTCTACTCATTTGCAGCACTTAGAAACTGTCTTTGAGCAATTGCAGAATCATGGGCTCAAGCTGAGGGTGGAATAGTGCCAGCTGTTACAGCGGTAAGTGAAGTTCGTAGGCCATGTGATTACGAGTGAGGGCGGTTACTGAATGGTCAGTCCCTACTACTACTATAAGGAAGGTACACGCTTTCCTTGGCACAGCGGGATATTACCAGTGTTTTATTGACAACTTTGCACAGATAGTCCACCTCTTGAATGCTCTCTTACTAGGAGCCGCTGCTGACAAACAAACAGGGTCTCGCCAGATTTCTTGGTCTGATGAATGTCAACAAGCGTTTAACAAACTAAAAGCTGCTTTAACTGAGGCCTGTTTTAGGATATGCTAATTATTCAGAGCTGTTTGTGTTGCATTCCGATGCCAGCAGTTCTGGCCTGGGAGCTGTTCTGGCCCAGGTTCAGGATGGGTGTGAGAGAGTTGTGTTGTATGCCAACAGGAGTCTGCACCCTAGTGAGAGGAATGATGCTAACTACTGTTCCTTTAAACTGGAACTGTTCGCTTTAAAGTGGGCCATAGCAGAGAAACTTAAAGATTACCTGAAGCCCTGCTTGTGTGCGTCTGCTGTCCTGGTGCCGGACATACAGCCTACACCAAGGCAGCGATCGTGTGGAGCTGTTGCCGATAAGGCTAGGAGTTAGATTTGTCTGCTCCCAGTCTGGGCTCCAGATTTAGTGATGCTCATTACGAGTGTTTGCCTCATCAATTTAAAAACACCACAAGTTAATTAAGAGCTGTAAAGTTTGTCTGCCACATGTAGTGTATTATCACTGGTTGTTTGTGGGGACAGTACCTTGCTCAAGGGTACCTCAGAAGTGCCACTAGCACTAACAGACTTTCTGATTGCAGGCTGAATGCCCAAGCCACCAGCTGCCCACAGTATAATTATGATTAAATGTATGTTTATGTGATAATGTGGTGCTTGAAAGTTTGCAAACCCTTTAGAATTGTCAACATTTCTGCATAAATATGGCCTAAAACATCATCAGATTTTCACAAGTCCTCGAAAGTAGATAAAATCCTCAATTTATTTATTGAGGAAAATAATCCAAAATTATATGTCAGTCAGTGGCAAACGTATGTGAACCTTTAATTTCAGTATCTATTGTGACCTCGCTTTGCAACAATAACTCCAACTAAATGTTTCTGGTAACTGTTCATCAGTCCTGCACATCAGGTTTTAGTCCACTCCTCTTTACAGAACAGCTTCAGCTCTGGAATGTTGGTGGGTTTCCGGCATTTAAGCATTAAAAACTCTACGTCTGGCGAACAGTATGTCTCCACACTGCTCACTCCACACTGCTCACTTCAAGTCCTTCCACAACATATCAGTTGAATTAAGGTCCGGACTTTTACTAGGCCACTACAAAATATTAACTTTACTTTTCCTTAACTATTCTTTGGTATGACTTGTGTGCTTTGATATGACTGGTATGACTCGCTGCTGGTATAATTCAGAATACATCATTCCATCACTGCTGTCCAGATGCAGCAAAATAGGCTCAAACCATGATACTACCACCAGATGGGATAAGGTTCTTATGCTTGAATTTGCTTCTCATTCCAACCAAAAGGTTCTATTTTGGTCTCATCCGTCCACAGGACATTGTTCAAATAGCCTTCTGGCTTGTCCACGTGACCTTTAGCAAACTGCAGATGAGCAGCAATGTTCTTTTTGGAGAGCAGTGACTTTCTCCTTGCACCTCTGTCATGAACAACTTTATTGTACAGTGTTCTCCTGATGGTGGACTCATGAACATTAACATTAGCCAATGCAATAGAGGCCTTCAGTTGTGACCTTGCCAGCTATTAAATTTAATTCAGTTTTCTCTATTTGTACACAATCAGTCTTCCTGTGGATTGGTGGAGTCCAAACCCTGCAATGTTCTTTTTGGAAAGCAGTGGCTTTCTCCTTGAACCCCTGCCATGAACAACTTTATTGTTCAGTGTTCTCCTGATGGTGGACTCATGAATATTAACATAAGCCAGTGCAATAGAGGCCTTCAGTTGCTTAGCAGTTACCCTGGGGTCATTTTGGCTTTCTTTTGTTTTTTGTGTATTCTCTGTTCTTTTTGCACTGGACAAGTGTTGTGCACTGTTAACTTACACGAGACAGGCACCACCACCGCCACCACTCCCAGGAAGGCCCCAAAGCACCAAGCCCCAGCGAGCCAGCTGATCCCAGGAGGGCACTTCGGAGACGGCGATGCAAGCGAGGCAAGGGGAGGGGGCTCCATGCTAGGCTAAAAGCTCGGGCTAGACCACCACCACTTCCCAGCCTCTTACTGGCCAACGTGCGGTCCCTGGAAAATAAACTGGACGAACTACAAGCCAGGATCACAACACAACGGGAAATAAGAGAATGCTGCGCTCTCACTGAGACCTGGTTTTCAGACAAAGTCCCGGAATGCACCGTTCAGCTGCAGACTTACTCCGTACACTGAGGAGACCACAATGCAGCCTCCGGTAAGGCTATTGGGGGAGGTGTTTGTGCATTTATTAACAACTCGTGGTGTGGAGACATACTGTTCGCCAGACGTAGAGTTTTTAATGCTTAAATGCCGCCCTCTATCTACCGCAGGAGTTCTCAGCTGTGTTTTTGGCCATTGTTTACATTGCGCTGCGAGCTAACTCCACAGAGGCGCTCGGCAAACTCCATGACATCATCAGCGCCTTAGAGACAACTCATTTAGACACTTTTTTTGTCATTGCTGGTGACTTCAACAAATGCAACTTACGGACTGTACTTCCAAAATATCATCAACACATGGACATTCTCACCCGTGACAAGAACACCTTGGACCATGTCTACAGTAACATACGCGGTGCATACAGGGCTGCACCGCGTCCCCACTTTGGACAGTCAGAACACATCTCTCTGTTCATGTTCCCGGCTTACAGACAGAGACTGAAACAATCAAACCCTGTCACCAAACCCGTCAAACTCTGGACCCCAGAGACTGAGAGCATCCTACAGGACTGTTTTGCCCAGACAGACTGGGATGTGTGTAAAACTGCAGCCACCATGGAGGACTGTTCTGTCAACATTCAGGACTATGCTGAGTATGTGACTGGGTACATCAGCACCTGTGTTGACAATATTGTGCCCACCACACAAATAAGGAAGTTCCCCAACCAGAAGCCCTGGATCAACAGTCAGGTATGACACATGCTGCGTACTCGCTCTCTTGCATTCAGATCAGGCAATGAGACGGAGTACAAAGCTGCGAAGTACGGACTGAGGAAAGCCATCACAGCGGCCAAGAGGCAGTACAGAGAGAAACTGGATGGCTTCTATTCTTCTGCTGACCCCGGGCGGATGTGGCAAGGCCTGCAGCACATCACAGATTATAGGGCCACCACCAGCACCATCAGCTCTGCGGGCAGTCTGCTGGATGATCTCAACGTGTTTTACACCCGCTTTGAGACCTCCCAGACCCTCCAGACCTCCCAGACCCTCCAGACCTCCCAGACCCTCCAAGACACTCCAGCCCTCCCAGACCCTCCAGACCTTCCAGAACCCCCAGATCACCAAACCCTCCCCCCACCAGCGGTTTCAATAGACCAAGTACACAAAGCCCTGAGGAAGATCAACCCCCGCAAGGCAGCAGGACCAGACAATATCCCTGGACGAGCCCTTAAAGCATATGCTAACGAGCTGGCTAATGTTCTCACCTCCATCTTCAACCTTTCCCTCAGCCAGAGCACCATTCCCACATGCTTCAAGACCACAACCATTGTCCCCCTCCCCAAGAAAACCCCAGACATGTGCCTAAATAACTACAGACCAGTTGCACTTACTCCAATCATTGCAAAGTGTTTTGAGAGAGTGGTGCTGGCCTACATTCAGAGCAACATCCCAGACACTCTGGATCC
>JBBIGA010000040.1:9597677-9608148 GCA_037576975.1 Alestes dentex
TTTTAATGTAATTTAAATGTTTTCTATCCATTTTGTTGACTCTAGTCACTGAAAGGATAAGAGGTATTCAGTAGAGAAAATTCATTATGCTTTAAAACATATATATCTGAAGTTAACAGTCCAGTAGAACATACAGGTGTCTGACATTTAATGTGATTTTTTTTGTCTCTTAGAAAAATATAAAAAACAGTCAGCATTCTCATTCAGCACCACTGATGCTTCACAAAATCTTTTTTAAAATTTTTTTATTCACACATTGTTGTGATCAGTGAAGTGTTGGAGGGGATCTTCAGACTCGAGTGGACCTTGGTCAGCTAGAGATTTTTTTCAATTCAAAAGAAAAACCTGCTTAACCTTCCTAAGGCTGACAAGACACACACACTTTGAAATTCCTCTTCATACATTGCTGAATTGGTGCAGCGGGTAGCACTGTCACCTCACAGCAAGAAGGTCCTGGGGTCAGTTCCTGGATGGATGTAGTGGGTTCATATGTTCTCCCCATGCCTGCATGTGTTTCTGCCTCCCTCACTCCAAATGAATGCATTTGTGGTGAACTGTAGATGCTAATTTGCCCCTAAGTGTGTCTGTGTGTCTCCTCTGTGATGGACTGGCAGCCTGTCCATGGTGTTTATCTTCTTGTGAGTGTTGAGAGTCCTGGTTAGGATAAGTACCTCAGAAAATGAATTAATACTTCTCTATTATTTCATACTTCCAGTTCTTTAAAAAAAGACGGCAAGCTCTGTTAAAGGTGTGAATTCCAAGTTTCTAATCAATTGTACATCCAAGTGTTAGTGCCCTGAAAGGTTGAGGTTTATCTGAATATACATGATCTGAAACTATACATCATTTTTTATGGACATGTTTTTGTCATTATTTGCAACTCCAACAGAATGTGAGCCGAATGTAACCGCATGTAAATTATTATCTAAAATAAATCAGATCTATAAAGCAACAGTAATAACTCTAGACTTTTTTATTTGTTATGCATAAGATGTACAGGTGCATACAATTTTCCCTCTCGAAATCATTGTTCAATCTCCTAAAATAGCATGCAGTAATAACAGTGTTGCCAAAATGTATAATTATACCATGCAGCGAACTCTCTCCTCCTCTCTCTCATTATTAATAGTGAAACCCTTACACAGATACATGAGTATAGTCAAACATCTATTGACATTAGCTTTTCCCAGCCGCTCTAGGTTAATCCTTCCCTCCCTTTGCTCATAATCTTCCCTTCTAGCATTTTATATATCAATTTTCTCATGGGGCTCAGTCAATACCTCACCTGTGATTTGTTGCTCAGTGCTGAAGGAAGGCAAATGCAATGCTTTGTGAATTAAGGGGCAAAAGCTGAAGTACAGTTTGTAGACTAGTGTATTTGGACTATTACACTGTTTTTCTATTACTTTTCTAAAGTAATAAGTACTCCTGGGGAGAAGTTCACATTTTTTGGTCATTTTATTTTGATGGTTCCCTTTCAGTTCCCTTTAGATTTTGGAGAAAGTCAGTGAATGATCCATGGCATTAGGCTTAGGTTACAGGAAAAAGTCAGAAATGTCTCAAATGTTATGTCCCGGGTTGCAGCACTCCAGGATTTCTCTCGCTCCTCACTCCATTCCTCTCTCCAACACAATCTACACTAGGGGCAGACTTTGTCATCAAGATGCTGGCCACAGAGAGCAGATGGAATTCCAAGGCTGTGGTCTTCCTCTAACGGGTCTCTGAAGATCTTATAGATGAACTTGGCCACACAGGATCAGATACAACACCCTGAGACCCTGATTGCTCTTGCCAGCTGGATGGACACCTGGCTATGGGAATGTCGTCTTTTGCTCCGGTACGATGCACATCTGCAGGTATGACTGAAAAACTCTTCCGCAGTACTGAAAACAAGACAAAACAATACCGGACACGATGGTCCTTCAGACACTAGCTACACACAGTGGGCCACAAGACCATGGAGCCGCTAGCCAGCGGAAGTTCACCTGAAAACAGTGGGACCAAACCTGGAAATGCGGCAGGCGAGCAGGCTAAGCTGAACAGACCCACTCTCCCATCCCTTCAGCTGGCAAATACGTGCTCTCTGGCCAACAAAATGGACTACTTACAGCTCCAACACACTACACGAAGGGACATGAAGAACAGTTGCGCTATAATTTTCCACTGAATCTTAATAGCATGATGGATTTCCGGTGGTGCAGCTGGCTGGCCGCTTTTTGTACTGCATGTGAGTCCACAAGTTAATCCCAAGTGACCACAGCCGCAGCGAGACAGACACAAACTAAAGTAAACCCCTGCAAAGCTTCCGGTCCTGACAAAACACATTTCCTAAAAAAAATAAGAGACCACTGCAATTTAGAAGTACATCAAAGGTAATTATTGCCATTTTGTTTAAGAGTGAACAAGAGATTTGTTTTCTTTCAATTATTCAAGTTCTGCAGACACTGCACCATTTCTCTTATTTTGATGTATTGTCAGTTCCTTTAAAAGTAATATTTTTATTTGGAAATTAGGAGAAGTATTGTCAGCAGTTCTTAAAAACAACGGCAAAGCTGTTCAGTTCAGTACCTATTAAAGATAAAACCTGAGAAACCCTTTGCAGTGGTCCCTTATTATTTTCCGGAACTGTACATGGACAGGTGCTTGAGGAGGGATGCTTGAGGAGCTGGCCAACGTCCTCACTGATGTGTTTAACACCTCAAGATGTTTCAAGACCACCACGATCATCCTGGTTCGAAAGAAATCATCTGTGACCTGCCTGAATGACTACCGTTCTGTAGCACTCACGCCAGTCATCGTCAAGTGCTTTAAGAGACAATTCAGGATCATCGAGGCCACCCTTCCCAGCTCACTGGACCTGGACGTCGACGTGGGGTCTACTACCTTGTGGACTGGGAATATACGGACCAGGATATGTTGGTGCCAGCCCAGGATATATTGGACAAGTCCTTGACTCATGACTTCCGATGGGATCAAGCTAGACCTTCAGACTGTGAGGCTGTCCTAGGTTGCAGTATATTTCCTCTCTGTCCATTCTTTCCCCCTGTCATCTCACCTGTCAGCACTGATTACTCTCATCAGCCACATTAAATGGACTCCACTCGCCCCTGGCACAAACATGAGTTCAGCTCACTCCCAAGTAGATCACGTTCCCACTGAGTTTTCTTTCGACCTCACCTGGAACCTCCTTTCTTTGTATCCTTTGCATTAGTTTTCCACTTAAATACCTCCATTCACTTCACCCTTTATCGCTTTTAGCCTGTGCACTCACCTTAGTTCAAACCCTGTTCCTCCCATAACGCTGATCTTTTTTCTTGTCTTGCCCTGCTCTTTTCTATTCACTTGCCCCTCTGTCATTTCAGTCCTCCAACTATTAGTTTAATTTTCTTCCTTTCCCACGCCTCCCACTCCCTTCCTTTCTCACTCCCTCACTTGCATTCGGTCGCTCCCTTCTTCCCTTGCTCCCTTTCCTTAGTTACATTTTCCTATTTTCTTTATCCCTACGCTCCACTGTTATTTTTGTTCTGTCGCCCCCTCACCCTCAGTCCCTTATTGACTCTCCTTCATTTCCCTTGTATGGTTCCTCTCTTTTCAGAGTTTTCATGTTTATGTTTCACTTTCTTGTTTTTCCCCATAGCATTGTGTTTTATTTTTTCTTTGTCTCGCTTCTCTCATCTGTCTCATATTGTTCTCTCATCTGTCTCATATATTTTCCCTTTTGTTTCCTGGCACTTTCCTTCTGTTACTTTCATCTATTTATTTTTTTCAATTTCATCTAGTTGAAAAACTCTCTTTGAGCAGCTCAACCAGTTAGCCACTGACGACAGACCTCACCACCTGTGATATGGGTTCAGTCCCTGGGTCTGCTGCTACTTGCATGCTAGTTACAAATCCCATGTATATGGCATAAACCAAGGCAAGAAAATAAGATCACATGCATAGACATTTTAGGGGTGCCTGATCAAGTCAAAAAGGGCAACATAACCACACAAAATTATTCAGCATATCACAGCCAGTCTTATCAAGCGCACCCATCTTTTTTTCAGACGCACATACTTTTAGAACTATTTTTTCTCTTGCAATAAGAAGCTCTAAGCACTCCTTACTGTTGGTGTTATTTTTGGTTATTGTTTCAAGTAACTACATCATGGAATGTCTTGTTTTAGAAGACATAATCAGTCCATTCATGACAGGTCAGAGTTTCTGAGGGGAAATCTCAATAGGTAGCTGACAGCACACCAGAAGGGGCGCCAAAAAGCTGGCCCAAGCCAACCCATTAGCTCTGCTCCTAGGGTGCAGTGTATAAGATAAAATTATTATAAAAAGCCTAAAAGGCAGTATTACAATTTGAGGGCAAAGGAACAGGGGTGTATGTCTACGTCCAGATCTGTACAGTGGGTATAGAAAAGAATCACTCTCTTCAATATATTCACATTTTGATGATCTGCAGCCTGATATAATCACACACACACACACACACACACACACACACACACACACACACACACACACACACACACACATATATTTCCAGCTGTATTAACATATAACATCCAAGTGAAAGATATGCAACAGTTCAGAAAAAAATAAATGTGAAAATAAATAAATGTAAATAATAAAGGATAAAGGATCACCTACCTGTGTCGGTAATTTGTGGAACCACCTTTTGCTTTAATTACTGCCTTGAGTCTTTTGGGATGCCTCTCTAGCGACTCTACCCCATGTAAACTGTGCAATATGTGCCTACTCTTCTTATAGAACTGTTCAAGCTCAGTCAATTTGGTTGACCATTGGTGGACTACACTCTCCAAGTCATTCTACAGATTTTCAGCACCATTTGAATCTAGGTTCTGACTAGGCCACACAAGGACATTCACCTTTTTCTCCTTCAGCCATCATGTAGTCAGTTTTCAAATTAGGAGGTGAACCTTCTTCCCACTGATAACTTTCTGACACAAGGAAATGGTATTTGAGGGCATTTTACCCCATCTAGTTCCTTCAATCCTAAGAAGTGACTCAGTCCTTGCTTCAGAGAAACACCCCCATGAATGGATGCTACCTCCATGCTTTACTTTAGGTATAGTGTTCTCTGGATGGTGAGTTTTACTGGCTGTCCACCAGATGTACCGTTTGGTGTTGAGGCCACGTAGGTTGATTTTGGTTAGCTCTTCTGCTGCCTAGCAAAACCGTGCTCATTCTGATCTGTGAATTCATCCAACTCAGTGTCTTCAGCAACAGCAACCTCTGAAGTCTCCGTTACACTTTAACCTGATTTGACAGCATGGAAAAAAAAAAAATAGATTGAGTTTTTTCAGTTTGGGCGCCCAACGCCACACAGTGCCAATCTCTTCCTTTATTAAAATCATGTACAGTGTGAACTATCCTCCCCTAGCATTTCACGATTTTGAAATTGTTCCATATTTTAAGAGCCCCTCTCAGGTTCGGATTTTGGCCAGAGGTTTTGCTCACCACAGAACTCCTGTAGAAGGGAAGTGACACTCCTATTACTTGCTAACTCTGCTTAGGACACACCGCTGCAAAGCCCTGTCTTTGGGTCATGACATTTTTTCCCTTTCAGCTCCCTGCAGATTTACTGGTGCTGCTGGCTGCTGAGCAGGCCACTTTATAAATACATCTCCTCTCAATTACGGCAGCCTTGCCCGCCTGCCTGCACCGCCGGTGCTGTGTCTTCATCCCACGGGCATCTGTGTCGTAGATCAGGGGCTTCGGACCCACAATGGAAAACTGGTTATCAATCTCCGTTATCGCCCACCTATGGCTGACATTTTCCCCACAGCTTATTTGTCAAGGGTAACAAAACATGCGTGTCCGTGTTGGATTTGAATATGAATGGGTTATTCAAATGCCAGATTACCTCAAGGTAACATGATAATTAGCAACAGCTGATTAATGAAGATGTCAATATCTTCATGAATGTTTCCTCAGAAGATAATTTAACCCTTTGGAGTTGAGTTTTTTGTTTGTTTTTGCCATACTACTCAAACAGAATTATCCAATTAAATACCTTGGATTCTGTATTGTGACTGTTTCAGACCAGTACGTCAATTTTTTTAATGGGAAGATACAACATACATGTGTCAGGAATCTAAAGGTTGAGTAGCATGTTTTCTCAACTGAGAAACTGTAGCACGTTTGTAATGTTCTCCTTGTGGTTTCCCCCCTGTTTCTTGACTTTGTCCATGGAGAACGTTGTTTAGACTTCAGTCCATCATGGACAATGCTGATCACCCTCTCCATAGTGTGGTGACTGAACTGAGAAATACCTTTAGCTACAGACTCACCGGTTTAAAGTGCTCCACTAAACGCCACAGAAAATCCTTCCCTCCCACCACCATCAGACTCTACAACTCCTCTCTCTGTCACGCATGCACACAATAATCTGTGCAGCAGCCTTTTGCTTCTTGTTGTGCAAGATGTGCAATGCTCTTATCAGTTATTAAAACATTATTATTACGTGTAATATTTTATGTGCAGTTGTCTTACCATGTGCAGTTTCACGTGAAGTCTTCTAAATGGGTGCTGAATCACTAGACTACTATGCAATATTGCTACTTATTACTTATATACCACTGATCTCCGCAATCAGTGCAGTAACATACTCCTAACTTCCTCCTGTATCGTTAGAATTCAGCTCTTAGTTATTTATCTATAGTATTTATACCCAGCATTTGTGTATATCCTATAGTGTATTTTCATATCTAGTCTTTTTCTACCGCTTTTTATTTCGATTTATTTAGACTTTCTGTTTGATATTGTTCCTGTCTCTGTGTGTCTTTGTGGTCGTCACATAAGCATTTACCTCCGGGATCAATAAAATTTTCTGACTCCGATTTACATTCTAGCTTTTCCACGTACCTTTGTTTTGTTTACAACTCTGCCCTAGTCTCGCTGCCCTGTATTAGTGTTTATTTGTAACCCCGCCTTTCCCAGCTGCTCCCGGTTTATCCTGTATATCCCTGTCTTTCAGTCTGTTTGTCGGTTCACTGTGTTTTGCCCCTGTGTTTCTGTGCTCTTTTTTTTTTTGTTTGTTTGTTTTGTCTTTTGGTATTTACCTCACTGGGTTTCATGTATCTTTGGGATTAGACTGGATTTTGCACTTATATCCTGCCCAATATCACTCAAATTTTACTTACATTTGAGACAACATACCATGTCATTCATTCATTCATTAATTCATTTAGGTAGCCATATAATCCTCACTAGGGTTGCGGCTACCTGAAGCCTATCCCGGGTTCTATGGGCACAAGGCCAGGGCGCCAGTCCACCACAGGTCTCATACACCAATCACTCACACACTCACACCTACATTCTATTTAGAATCCCCAACTGACCTGAGACGCATGTCTGGACTGTGGGAGAAACCAGAGACCCCGGAGGAAACCTACGGCACCATGAGGAGAACTTGCAAACTCCACACTCACACAAAACCAGGACCCGGGTGTGAGTCAACAGTGCTACCCACTGCGCCAGTATGGGGCCACCAGTTGCATTTTTGCCCTGCAGTTGATGTTTAAAAAAGTAAACGGCTGGTCGATGGACTGGATGAAGTGGAAAGTTCTTCTTTCATCATGTTCTTCAAGTGTGGAGTCAGTGGTTTTATCAGGCTGAGCTAACATGACAGCCCACTCCACTATCTGTTGCATCCTTACTCTAAATTTGCAGACAGCACTTTGCATGTTATATGTACTGTGTCATGTTGACTTTAAATGTGAGTTTTTGCCTTCAGCTACATAAATAAAATAATGGCACTCAGTGACAGTGACAGAGAGACACAAAGAGGCAGAAATTTATAGACCTCATTGAACGCTCATTAGCCATGCAGAATCTCTACATATGAAGTCAGGAGATGGTTCACCGATCCTAACAGTGTGAGCTTTCACATGTTTTTCACAATTTCTTTATTTTTGCAAAACAATGTTACTATGGAACAATGGTTTGTCATTAGGTTCAGCTGTATCTTTGTCACGAGTTTCTACCAAAGAATGCATCAATAGTCCAAGCATAAATAGGTCAAATGTGGTCTTGAATTTCCACAGTTCTCACAGAATTTCTCCATTTCTTTCAATGAAGTACATGTGGAACATAATTAATATTAAACAGGACCATGCTCTAGTTATCACCAGAAATAAGAATGACTTCTAAGGATTCATTTTCCAAATCGCATATAGTAGTCACAAACTAAATGTTTACTTTATTCCTTTTTGTCAGGCTATTAAAAATTTGGCAAATGAAGAGCTGGCGGTGAGGGACTTCATGCACTTGGGAGTTCTACCTTCTGCACCTTTAGCTAATCTCATTTTTCTCAATTTGCTCTCAGCAGGCCCTGCAATTAGCCTGGAGTTGAGTACAGTTACAAATTTACATTCATGCACATAAAATTTACAGTTCCATTACAGCTCCTATACCAAGGGCTCAGTTTGATGGGTGTTATGCCCCCCTCGTTCATCCACCACTTCCATTCCTTTTGTATTAGTGTTGCCGCCTGCTTTAATTATGATACAATTAGGGAATAAACCCCACGTGAATTACAGATCAGGTCCAACAATGTTTATTAATGTTTTGTTAACCCCAAAACCACTGACTCTAAGCACAGATGTTTACTATTGTGCCAGCTGACCTCAGTTTGGTACAGTTCCAAGGGTCTTATGCTATAATTATCACTAGTCTTTCATACTTATTCTGCATTTCTGAAGTGTAACTCAGCTGAGATGGTGCTGGTGCAGCGATAAAAGGCTCCACACTGGCAGTCAGGAGGCTTGCGATTTGCATTCCAAGGACAACATTAATGAACTTAGGCCTTTTTTTGGAGACTTGCCAGTACAAATGTGTATGCAAACCCCACCCCCCACCCCCCACCCCCCCATGTCTAGCCAGCAGCAGTTAGAACTCAGAGCCTACTGGAATTCAAAGGATTAGCTGAGAATTTAGGATTGAAATTTTAACAAACAAAGGCGGTCACGCAGAAGCGGGTAATATGTTGCACGTCTTTTTAAACTTAAGGCCTAACCTCTATTGTTGCTGTCACATTTTGTACAGACTACAAAGGCTGTCACAAACTAAATGCATAGTATTAGTGGTTTGCTCGTCGAAGCAGCTAATGTACGCTTTATAGCTCATATGCGTGTGTGTATAAGGCCTTAAATGACTTTCCCTCACCTCAGCTATGGAGGTGAGCCACTGGACCGAGTGAAAGCACTGGCCCATTGCCCAGCACAAAGCAGGCTAGCAAAACAGAGCTAATTAAGGGATTTATTCTGCCTTTTTTTTTCAATTGCATGCCACAACAAACAAGATTAACCGTTGCTCCATGAAATCGCCTGTCACTAGGGAGGAACATAATTGCTGCTGGTAGACAGTGAGAGGTCTTATTTAAATATTTCACCTCCAAACATACTCCTTCTGCCATGAATATTGTACACACTGTGGAACATGAATCATGAACTGATCATTACTTTGTAATCTAAGTTAAGGCTCTAAATAAAGTTATAGGGCTGTTAAAATCTATATAATTATAATTTAAACTTGTGGATCATAACTGATATTTCTAGACAATATGCCATACACATCAATGATACTCACACATTATTTACACATTAGACTTTAGTACCATTGTACTTATGCACCATACATGCACAGATACAACACTCATCTACAGTTAAAATGCACACACACACACACACACACACACACACACACACACACACACACACACACACATACATACACATCACACATTCACACTCATATACACACACACAGTTTAAATATACTCATACACATCACATTTGCAGACACACACACACATACAGTTCAAACACACTCATACAGATCCCACATGAGGCTTTCGACAGCATTCAGTACTGTATTACTAAACACTGTGACAACACCGGTGTTGCTTATTCACTTGTATAACTTGTATTAAAGTAACATTACTAATAATGCCGTCCAGCAGCCAGCCTGTAATTCCTCAAACACAGCCTGCTGTCAGAGGAGCAAGTAGAATCATCAGCATCTCCTCTTCCCTCTGAT
Source organism: Alestes dentex (assembly GCA_037576975.1). Taxonomy (NCBI): domain Eukaryota; kingdom Metazoa; phylum Chordata; class Actinopteri; order Characiformes; family Alestidae; genus Alestes; species Alestes dentex. The sequence continues at coordinate 9,607,728 of JBBIGA010000040.1, forward strand.
CATCCACTCACTTCCTCCCCACTGCAGCAGGAATTATAGTGCTGCACTACTACTTCTACTACAACTAATAATATTATAATAATATTATAATAAAAAATGCAAATTTTATCCATATCATGACGCTCCAGTAACAACCACAGAAATGAATAAAGTGTTTACGTGTCTAACATCTACTGTGTTTTCTTAAAATTACCATAGTACCTCAAATGTGTTTATTTATTTACTTATTTATTTATTTACTTAGTTATTTACTTACTTGCCTATTTACACTCTCGAGCTGTGAAAAAAGTACAAGGTTGACATTCTTTTCTTTTTCTTTTTGGGCAAACCAAATGTATGTATGTATGTATGTATGTATGTATGTATGTGTGTATACATTTATTCACTGATTAAGTCCTCAAAATGTACTGGACTGCTAGCT
>JBBIGA010000040.1:9608248-9624238 GCA_037576975.1 Alestes dentex
TCCATGTTTTCCAGCTTACCATCTTGTTCTGTTTTCTGAGGTAGTTCTGGCAGAGCTTGGACTTATGTTTTGGGACAGTATCTTGCTGTAGGACGAACCCAACCAACTCGGCACATACCAGAGTTGCTGCATGGCGCTACAGAATTATTTCCCACTTCTGGGTAACCTTACCTTTTTTAAACCTCTCGCAGTTCAGCACTGTCCTTTGTACCATTTCATGCTGTTCACTGGACTTGAACTGATTGAATTTCAATGTATATATATATATGTATAGATGAATAGATGGATAGATAGAGAGCGAGAGAAAGAGAGAGAGAGAGAGAGAGAGAGAGAGAGAGAGAGAGAGAGAGAGAGATTTCATTTATATAATTTTTTCCCCATTTTGAACTGGAATGTACACCCACTGTGATGCATTATGGTAAGGCAGCAGCTTTGGGAGAGGTTTATATACTGTGACACCCCTAACTGCTGATCAGGTTGGTCTGAGATAGGTGCTGAAAACACCTTTAAATTCAGGTCGCTTGCGGGTGGACCTGATAAATTGGCTGGTAAATTTAACCCTACGCTCTACTGATGATGCGTTGGGGTGAGGACTCAGACACCTGTCAAATGATCTCACAGCTGTGCCCAAGAAAGATGGGCTGCAGTAATATAACATATCTCTGGGGTTGGTCTAGCACCATGCAACTCATGGATTACAACAAGGTCACATAAAAATACACTCCAGACTTCCATTCTACAGTTCTATAATACTGTAGTATTCTATACCTACTATGTTTATATGTGTTTGTGTTCCAAGAATTGTTTTCCAGCTACTCTTTATTCCTTAAACAAGCCAGTTATGTCACTGTGCCTTTTAAGACTTTAAGACTTTTGAGACTTTAACTATACTTATTTATTATATCTACCTTCTATTTGTTTGAGGAAAAATGAGAAATTTTACTATTTTATTACATGGAATTATTATTTCATAAACTGGGCCACTTAAACCTCAAAGCAACCTGACACATAATATGATATAGATGTTTATAGATGTATATATATAGATGTCATAATGTTTATATACTATATCAAACTTATGGATGCTCCAGAAAAAAATAAGAGACCTCTGATTTTTAAATCAGCATCTCTATGAGTACGACAACCATTCCATGCCAGTGTCTGTTAAATTCCTACACAAGCGCCTCATTCTGCTTTATGAGGGACTGATTAGTGATCACCTGTATCACATCTTATTGAATGAGGAAAAGTATATAAACACTGCTGTAATCAACACTCTCCTCTTGCAATGTGAGCAGCTGGATGGTAAAACACTACTAGAAGTTCGTCAAATGTAATTATTGCCATTTTGTTTAAGAGTAATTCTTTGAATTATTAAAGCTCTGTAAACACTGCATATTTTCTCTTATTTTGGCATTTTGTCATTTTCTTTACAAGTTTGCTTTAAAGAACAATGTTTTTATTTGGAAATAAAAGATCAAACCTGAGAAACTGAACATTTTTGCAGTGGTCTCTTATTTCTTTGCAGTGCTATACGTGTGTTTATGAAATGAAGCTGCTGAGGAACACGTGAATATATTCAGCGTGATGCAGATATTTGCCGTCTCCTCTGGTTATCAAACCATTGCGCGTGGGGATCTCTTACATCGGACGTTGTCGCTTAATTTCAGCTGCAGTGACGGGTTTGAGGTTTCACACATGGAGAAGCATTCCTATAAAGATGACTACATGCAAGAGAGATAACAAAACAGGTCCCTGTCAGACCATCTTCCTTTAATCGTAAGCTCTCAGCATTTATGAAGGAAAGTTTGTAAAAGTGAAAGTTTGAGAAGAAGCAAAAAAAAAGAGATGATTCCTCAACGGTAAACGCAACCGTTAGTGCTGCAATCTCTTTTGATGGATTAGGAGCTTTGCCTTATCACTAGATTAAGACACCTGGAGGTGCAGAATTTTAATGAGGATGAGAGGGAATGCTCTGCCTGTCAGGGTAAAACACTTGCAGCCACTCACGGTTTTGAAATAGCTCTACAGCCACCACAACAGAGGATTTACCACACCATAAAAGAGAACGCATTATCTAACCCCATATCTCTGGAGCACAGTTTCCTAACTAAGTGTGTCCTCTTTTTTTTGGGGGGGGGGACTTTTGGAACAATAAAACTATAAAAAGCCATAAACACTGTTGTTCGTACCTTAAGTTATAATGGTAATGCGGTTTACCTTTAGCTGTTTCTATTTGTCCTAATCCACTATTAAAACTCTTAAAAGTAATGGTGCCTGAAGCGATCTTTGGAGCAATGTCACAGAAATGTTTTTTTAGTTCCCCAAAGAGTCTTTTGATGGGCGGTCCTTCAGAAGAACACTCCAGAGTATTTCAGCTTATTCTCTATCTCATGCATCTGTGATTTATTACCATGGACATTCATTTTAGCGCTATTCTCTAAAATTGTCTGTTAACCCCTTGGACCATTCTCACCACAGCAGTGACACTGACATGGTAGAATTTTAGAATTTCCCTCCACTCAAATTAACCTGCTCATTGGCGGTGCTACTGGGGTCCTGACCATTGCAAAGGGAGGGTAACAGTTAGTGCAGACGGCCTACAGTCTGTAAGTGTGAACTACTAAGTGCACCTACAGCTATGGGAGGTAGAGCTGATAAAGCAGACAATAAGTACAGATGCCATTTTCATTTTCATCCCCATGTTTATTTCTGTCAACATTGTTAGACCCTAATAATAAGTCAAGTCAAGTCAAGTAAGTTTTATTGTCATTTCGACCACACATAGCACAGAGTAAATGAGGTAACGGGCCTCCAAGACCATGGTGCAACACAAGAACAGAACAGCACAGAACAAGACCAAGTGCAAACAGGACACAAAAGTGTGCTCACGTTTCATGTTTTGCTGCTTCTGAATTTGTTCTTGTTTGAATCGTTAAGGTTTAATATGTTCCAATATGGAGATGTGTGAATGTGTAGAAAGGAAAAAGTCACTAAAAGTGCAGAGTGTCTGTGTGCTTTGTGGTTCTGAAGACCAGTCTAGTGAGATAGATAACATGTTTATTGAAGATGTTCCCGTATATGAACAAAAGTGCCTTTAAGGATTTATTTACATTTTTATACCGAGAATCTGCCATTCTTAGGACAAAAAAGATTTCAAGAGATGTACTGTTTCCCATCTCTCTCTACAGAGAAACTCTATTCACATTGCAAATAAGTGCCAAATCATTACAAATTATTTGGCTGTCAGGACTCTCAACAACAACCCCAACTCTTGCTGCATGTATTATGTCCCTGCTGGTGTAATAGCATATATACAGCCATCTTGACCTTTGTGATATAAGAGTCATGTCCTGTTGAGTTATTGACTGGAATCCCGCAGGCCCTGGAATCCCACAGCCCGGCAGGTTGTAAAGTTCTCCCAGCTCTAACTGACCGTTTACCTCAAGGAGGGCTTGTGCAAGGCAGTAGCATTCCAGGACCTTCGCTTTTTTTAGTCAGCTAGCATCTCACAAATGAGGTTGTGCTAATTAGTCCCAAGTTTCATTTACTGTTAGCCATATTAGCACTGCTAGCTGAACTGTTTCTGCTACAACCCTGACTTTGCATTCATTTCCCACCATGAAGGAATCTGAGCTGTATCTTGATCTTTTTTTTTTCTGTGGGGATCATGCTTTGGTGCGTTATCGACTCTAAACATTTTCTTCTTCAGCTTTGCTCAACTTTTCCACAGAAGAGCAATCCTGCAGCAAGAAAACGAAGGGTAGCTCCTGCCCCCCAGGATCAGGACCCCTTGTGTGGTTTGAGCTGTGACAAACGATGCCTCTCCACAGTGCAGGGCTTATGCCGGCTTCCCCAAGATCGATGAACTCTCGTGCTGCAAAGCAAGCGTGCCACTTTTACAAACAGGCAAGATGCGCGATGGATACTTCTTCAGTGTTCCCAGCTAGGATGATGAATTGAGCCCCAAAAGCTCTTTTCTGTGCATTTTTATGTTCCACTTGTCTGATACTCTATTCTCTGTTCTCTTCTCACACTTGTCATTTGCTTGGGATACACTGAGGTGGTAAATAGATCATCTATCGGTTCAGGGATGAATAGATGTTTGATGCTGGTAGAAAGGTGCAGGGTCCATATTTAAGAGCTGTCTCAGAATAAAGTCTCTTATAGTGTTGACCTGGGGCTGGCTGTTGCACTTTGTATCCTGATAAATACACTCGTGTCTCGTTGGAAGACCTATTCCTGATCAGTGTTCTGATAATTAGAACTTACATTTCAGATCAGTCCCAGCCAAAGATGAGGGTTCAATCTGCCTGATGCTGAAAACATGTTTCTCCATAAATGTCAATTCGAAATTACTTCAGATTTGTTTTCAAATGATATTTCAGTTATTATGTTGCTACACCAAACATTTTTGTTCTGTTTGCTTTTGGAGGCAGCCTATTTGCCCCTGTGATCAGAAGGCTGTGGGTGTGAATCCCAGGATTGGTAGTGGCACCACTTGAGCAAGGTACCATCCCCACACACTGCTTCCCAGGTGCCACACCAGTGGCTTCCCATGTGATGATGGGGTTAAATGCAGAGAAAGAGTTTCACATGGTTCACTTTGGCCACTTTACTTTAATCATCAAAAGAGTTCTTTATATCTCTTGCTTATGAACTGAGGAGCAACATGGCTATGCCGTTGTCATGAGAGATGGCACAGCAACACTTTTGATTTTTTGAAAGTGACGTTGACCCCTTGAGTACTGCCCGATGCTCAATCTATTTTAAAAAAAACTTCCGAGCTTCAAAACAAGTTACTGTCTACACATAGCAAACAACATGGTACCATACAGTCTGAGTGTGTGTTATTTCAGGCTAGATTTATAACACAACAAAGTCTTCTTTTTCCTTTTCTAATTTCTGATCCAGCATTTTCCACTGATATAAGCCTTAAACTTGCAGTTCTGTGCCATCTTAAGTTGTCATTTAGGATCAGTCAGTCAGCACTGTTAACAGTAATTTCTCCGATATTCTAATGTGGAATTTCAGACTAAAATACCTGGGTGATTTTTGGTGCCAGAAGAATGTACCCATGAAACAAAGAAGACACACACAGTGCCACTGATTAAATCAAACTGAAATAAAGAGTTACTAGTGCTAATGGCTCTTCCCATTTTCTACACTATCTTGATGAGAACAACTGTCTTGTTTTGGGGCTTAACCTCTTTTCCTTCAGCCATAACACATAACAACTTTAGAAATTCCAACAAATTGTCACTGTTGAAACCTTGAATTTCCAGAAAGAAATTTTACAGGCGAGATAAAAAATATACTCTAATATTTCCAAGTAAATTAATGGGATAAGATTTCAATGTTAGATGTAACAATACTATTTTACGTTTATCACATTGTCTTATCTTTGGCATATTAAGTAGATTTAAGAAAAAATGTTTTACTGTGACAGACTGCAAAATGCCTTGATAAAGGAGTTCCAGCTATTCAGCACTCAGCACCACCAGTATACTGATCACCGGCCTGATCATCTGTTGTTGGTTCAAGTTAGATGTACTTTGTTCTGCTTGAACGATTCATACATAGGTCACTGTGTGACTTAACAAACACAAAATATTTCTCTGAAACTGGTCAGACTCTGGGACCAGACTATAGTGAGAGAATTTTGAAAGTCCTTCAGGAAGCCTGAAGAACTTTTCCTCAAGACTGCGTTGAAAAATACAAGAAAGTCTGACTCAAAATACGAACAAATGATGGGTGCCTCAAGACTTTTGCACAGGACTGTATATAAGGGCTAAGACGAGAATCATTACTCAGCAATGAGATCAAGGCAGAAACACCCTTGTTGACCATTACCGAAGACCAGAATTAATACATTTTTTAAATGATGCAATTTGCTTTCGCCCTTGATGTACCATCCTGCACAAATCGAGATGTCAGGATTTTTAAAAAGGCTGTCTAATGGATGCAGCTAAAAGCTTTTTTCTATCATTTAAACTAATTCTAATATTACAGTATATGTCTAGAGATTAGCCCTCTCTGGCCGGTACGTGATAAGTCTGATTATAAAAATTTCAACTGTGCAATTGATGGTGGCCCTCTCCACTCAGGAATACATACAATACTAATTGCTTTCACTCATGCTTGGAAAAAAGTAGACAAATGTCCAGACATTAAAGCCACAAGAGTGACTGAAAAGCTATTGGTTCTGCCAGCTAGGCTGACCTTGGATAAAAGTGGTATGTTCTGAACGTGAAGCAAACCTTTTCACTGGTTGAGTATATCTTCACAATATTATGCTGTTTCAACACAGTGTTTCAAACCGGACCCAGCAAGCGAAATGCAAAGGAACGACAAGACGAAACCTTATGTTGAAACAATCGATCTGTTTACTGTCAATAGTGCTGGATTAGATACAAGGGAACTTTGACCAAGTACAGACACAGTGTCTTCTAATCTATTTAATCTATATGCTATATGGGGATACTTCCTCACAAAAACTGTCTGACTGTGAGAAAGGCAGAATTGCAGACAGCGCCTATTGATGTTACTCAATGAAGAAGGCAATCTGAGACAGATTGCTGTGGCTCCTCAGACAATCAAGATTTCAGTGGGTGGATCTGACTATACAAACAAATTTGTCTAGTGCACTCAGCGCTGACCATCCAAGGTAGCGATTCAAAGAGAAGTTGTCTTTAGGAGGTGAATGAATTCAGAAAAGCATTCTCACCAGGATGAGATTATAGACAGCTAAACCACTTTTAGCTTATATATAGACATCTAAACTAGTTTTAAGTATATATATATATATATATATATATACACATAAACGTATATGTTTATTTTTTATATAATATTCAATATTTGAATAGTGTCCTTTTTGTATCATACTGTTATGTTGTATAGCTTTAATTGTATTGGTTATGCTGCTTCCACTTTCTTCGTTTGTTCTGTTCTCCTTGCACTTTTGCAAAGTCCCACCTGTGGGACCAATAAAGGGCTATTTTGTTGTATCTTTTCGTATACAAACCTTTGCGGTGAAAGTTGAAGAAGTGATATTAACGTGGATAATAAAAATCCACCTCACTGTACACGTCCTTTAAAAAGTAAATGAAAAATGATATTTAAAAAAAATCAGAATGGAAAATTCTTTTTTTACGCATATATTTGGATTTTCTGCTAAACAAACTTCATTGACCCGTGAAAGGATTTTTAGATGACCACACATGCTGCAGGTCAAATCGGCTCTGTGTCTTTGGCCTGATTTTTTTTAGACTTGAGCATTCAGTCTGATTTTGATGGTCACACTGTAGTCGCATTTTGCTCAATATTCAACATTAGTTGCCATAGTGACAGTGTACGCTAGCTGTGTATGCTAGCCAGGGAAGGGCAGAGCAGTCACATGTATGAGCTTAGATTTGAATGTGTGCCATTCCTTAAAGACTACAAGAAGCCGGACACCGCATTTCACTCCTTGGAAACTAGAAAGCATGACATTAGAGCAGGAACAGGCTCTACAGTTAATAATCAGACATCGGAACGTGCAAATCTTGACTAAAATCACAGCATGCAAAGTAAAAATGTGTTTTCTAAATGTCTGCCAGAATTGTTCCGCTCTCCGTGCTCAGGTGGTAATATGTGATACGTAGGACCCACATTCTTATCACACGTTCTGATGTTGAGATCCGCCGCTCCACCCTCATGCAGTCTGATCTGACTGAATGTCTAGATTTTCATTTGAATCTACAGATGTGACCTGAATTCATTTGGAAAAAGTCTGATTTCCCGAGACTTTTTCCCCCATTTAGACAGCAGAAAATTAGTCCTGCTCAGATCAGGTGTGTCTGTCTGTACAAGGCCATTCATAAAAGAGGAAAAAAAGAGTTCAGTGATGAAAGATGAAAAAAGAAGAGGTACTGCTGAAATTTCATGAGAGTACTATATTTTGTGGACTACAAACATTCAGTCACTCATTTTCTGTAACCACTTAATCCCTATTAGGGTAGCGGGTACCCAGAGGCTATCCCGGGGTCAGTGGGCGCGAGGCAGGCACTACAAACAAGTATTTTATATTGTTTATTATATATTTAAAAAAAATGGGTATCTTGTTTAGTCTACTGAGGACATGTGTGATACGTGTGCAGAGCATGTGAGCAGCTGCATTTTGAACATGGTGAGGTATTTGATTGCAATATTTCACAGATGAAAAAATGCACCACAGAAGCGCCACAGTATTTGTACGTTTTCTTGACCCCCATTACTTTTAAAAGACAGCCATATGGGCACTCACAGCAGTCTGCGGACCCTCTGTTCTTCTCCATTATGATGCTAACAGAGACAGAGAGATAAAAGCAGACATTCTCAGTCTCTCAAGCGAAAATCCATTAGGAAAAATTGGACATTCATGCAGACTGTTACATAGTTTAGAGAAGGATCTCACATTACAGCTGTTAAGGTTACAAAGACAGCAGCAACCAAATATTTTTTCATTATCTTTTGGGATGAATAAGTTAACAGACCCATAAAACCCCATCATGTCAAAGCATGCAAAATAATTCAAATATATGGGATAATAATAATAATAATAATAATAATAATAATAATAATAATAATAATTCACTGATATGAAAAAAAGGGTTAATAAAGCATTTGATTTTCTTCTGGTTATTAAGAAAATGGTAGATCACCCAGTGTTTGTATGCGTCAACTGGCTTGATTCTCAGACAGCAGTTCTGGCTGGACATAATGTATAAATATATTGGATCTAATCATTTTGCAGCAAAATTAAAATGCAAGCCAAGCATGCTCTTCTGTTCAATTAAATAACTACAAACACACAAAGGAGGCGGTTTACTCCAATAAGACTTCTGTCAAGATTACTACCCATCAGATTCATGCCTTCAGGGAAATTGTTCCAAATCCTGTTGTCACTGAGGGACGCATGAAACTATATAGATTCTGTGAACAAAACAAAGCAAGCAAACAAGAATTTAATCACAGAGCCAGTTTTTGTACCGCAGTCAATATGCTATTGATCATTGAGGAGCTTTTGTCCAACATGTGTGTGGACAGCCCTCCCTCCAAACCCCTTTCTCTTGTTAATAATGTATCACCTCCGCATTTAGAGATAGGTCACAGTTATGAAGCACACGGGCACATAAAAGACACATTAAAATGTTAATTCAGTGATTAACACTGCCAGAGGGGAGACCAATAAATAATTAAAAGGTTTTGCTAATGCACCGAGGTGTATTCTGCTCCAAATCCAATAAAGGGATGCCGCTTGGACAAGGCTGCCAGTTTCATCTTCAGAAATATCCGTTTAGATATCAATTAGAATTTTCTTTTGTGCATGAAGAATCAGAATCACGTTCCTGTGATTATTCGCTTGTACAATTTCTTCTACACCACTCAGTAACATGAATATAACATAAAAACCACCTGCTTTGCATTAGAACCTCCTGTCTAATATTGTGCAGGCCCCTCTCATGCAGCCAAAATAACTCTGATCTGTTGAGGCAAGGTATCTGACATTGAGAGAGCAGCAGATCCTTTAACAGCTACATTTACATTTACGGCATTTAGCTGACGCTCTTATCCAGAGCAACGTACATCAGTGCTCAAGTGATCCACAACTGTATCTAGGACCTGTAAAGCAAAACTTAAGTCAACATCCACCATTCAACTAAGATACTGCACGCTCGGTACACCTAAACAACACCTGTCAAAGAGAGTCAGAAGGTAAAAACAAGGGTAGGAAGGAATGGGTTTTTTTTGGTGTCTTTTTTTATGAGTAGTAAGTAAGTCCTGTAAGTTGTGAGATGGAGGCTTCATGGATCAGACTACTGGTGACCAGACCATCCCACGAATGGTTTGAGATTCAGGGAATTTGCATGACAAGTCAACACCTTTTCGTCGTGTTCTTCATACCATTCCCGAGCAACTCTTCAGGGTGCCAGGATGCAAGGATTTCCAGCAGAACATTGCTCAGAGCATCACACTGCCTCCAATGACAGTTCACGTGATGTAAAAGAAAACATGATTCATCAGACCAGGCCGCCTTCTTTCATTGCTCCGTGATCCGTTGCTGATACCCCATATGCACCAAGTTGAGATGCAATGTGTGTTTTGACACTTTCCATCACAGCCAGCAGTAATTTTTTTCAGCAGTTTCTGCTACAGTCGCTCCTCTGTGTGATTGGACCTGATGATCTAGCTTCCTCTAGGGAGTCTTGTGCATCTATGACCTTGTAATGGGTTCACAAGTTGTCCTTCTTTGGACTCCTTTTGCACACTAGTAAGAACCTATGAGACCTACCATTCTGAAGGTGCTCTGACTTGAATCATCACAGTTTAGCCCTAATCAGAGTTGCATATAATGACATTGCTTTTAAATACATGGACTTTAATATGGAGTCGGTCCCCCTTTGCAGCTGTAACACTCTTCTTAGAAGGCTTTGCACAAGATTTTGGAGTTTGTGTGGAAATTTGTGCCCAATTATTCTGTAGAGCATTTATGAGGTCAGACACTGATGTTGGACGAGAAGGTCTGGCTCACAATCTCCGTTCCAGTTCATCCCAAAAGTGTTGGATGGGGTTGAGGTCAGGACTCTGTGCGGGCCAGTCAAGTTCTTCCCCTATCAAACTCATCCAGCCATGTTATGGACCTTGCTTTGCGCACTGGGGCATAGTCATGCTGGAATAGAAAAGGGTCTTCCTCAAACTGTGGAAGCATGACATTGTCCAAAACATCTTAGTATGCTGAAGCATTAAGGGGCCTAGCCCAAACCATGAAAAACACGTGTCCCAATACTTTTGTCCAAGGTCCCTAATCCCAATTTGAGAAGACAGACCCATGATCTGCTCCACCCCTGCCTGCTACCCCTCCTGAAAATAACAAATCGTTTTTAATTTCACAAATTACACTGTAGCGCAAAACTACAACACAAAGCTACACACATTTGCAAAACGCATTTTACTTATTTTATTTTCCTCCAACTGCATGTGTCACGTGGCTATCTTGGTCCAGTCATGCAGTAGCTGATCACATTTGCGGTAAAGTTATAATAGCTTGAAGCAACTTGAAATGGGGGAAATGTATGCAATTTATTACAATTTGGAACAAGAAGTACATTAAAGAACATGGTAGATACATAAACAACATAAACAAAACTAACAATTAGGAAGTCAAACTAAACAAAATTGACTGGTCTCTGAAGACCATTTTAGGGAAATGGTGACGGTCCCAGGCACATTCAAGTCATCACTGTGGGACACTATCAGTTATCCAGCAGGGTATAAAGATGGCAATTGTATCATAGACTCCAAACACACAATTTGTCATAAATATTTCACAAAACCTCCTCATGCTGCCAGCAACTCCTCAAATATAAAAGCACGAGACATCTTCCCGACACTGATCTTGGCGGTGGACAAAAGAAACCTCAGCAACAGGTAACTCTTGTCAGTGTCTTTAAAATTAAGCCTCAGGCTAACTCAGACCATGCTCAAGCAATTACCTAGGCAATCAGAGTTTTCATGGCACTGGATATGTGGCCCTTTTTCAGCTGTTGACAACAATGGATTCAGGCATTTACTCTGTTTGCTGGAACCTAGATATGAAGTGCCTGCATTTCAGTCTTAATGTGCTGCCTAAACTTTATGATGAAGTAATGGCTAAGCTGCTGGATGCAAAATTCATTGCTTTAACTACAGATGGGTGGACCTCGAGTGCAACACAGAGCTTCATCACGATTGCGGTGCACTCCATTACTGACAACTGGGTAATTGCAAACCCCATTCTTCAGACACGCGCTGTCTATGAAAGTCACACAAGTGACCATTTGTCAGAAATGCTACGGGAAGAAATCTGACAGACCAACCGCCACAGTTCCCATGACACTGGACAATGCCAAGATCATTGTTAATGCAGTTGAAGCAGCTGGATTTTCACCACACATTTTGATGACTTCTACAGTTTTGATGGCATATACAGTTGAACTGGCATCACAAAAGCGAAAGGCATCACGAGGATGTCCCAGCTTTTAGGGAGACTGAGAAAAGTGGTCACTTTTTTCCATCATGGCACTACTGCTGCAGCATTGCTAAAGAAAAACAAGAGGTTCTCCATCTTCTTTCACATAAGCTTATTCAGGATGTACCCACAAGGTGGAACTCAATCCTTGAGTGCTGTCTGATGTGTTCCCAGCACTTACAGACAGTAGTATTAAAAGGAACATTAAGGACATTGTTCCTCTGTTTGAACAAGCTGTAAAAATAGCAGAGGATGTGGTTCAGACTCTCAAACCACTGAAAGCAGTGGCAACACTGTTGAATACTGTACAGCTACCACCACTTTCAGTGGTAATTCCACTGAAACCCATATCCTGGCACCCATGAAGCAGAGTGATTCAGATCTAAACTGCTACTGCATAGGACTCTCAGTTTCTCTACGAACCTTTCTGGATAAGCCTAAACAAACTAATTAATCAATTTTATCAGTACAGTTTAGTTTCATATTGACAAAATGCTGTGAAAGTGCAATACAAATCAGTTTATAACTATAACTAAACAGACAATTGAAGCTTTAAACATCAGAAATGTCGTTTTTATTAATATATTTTTTTCCTGGATTTGTATAATTGTATATTCGGGGCAGCTATGGTCAAATATGGGTAGGGAGTTGCCTCTACACTCAAAAGGTTGTGGGTTTAAATCTCAGGACTGCCAGTGGCACCACTAAGGTATCCTTGAGCGAGGTACCTTCCCCACACACTGCTCCCCGGGCGCTGCATCGCTGCCTGGTGCTTCACTTGGTGAATGGGTTAAATGCAGAGAAAGAATTTCACGCTGTTCACACTGTGTGCTGTGTTGTGCTGTGTTCACGTATGACTATAAGGGCCGCTTGACGCATTTGTCAGATAATTGCAGTAATATCAGATAGTAGCTTTATATTGCCACAGCTTTGTGGATCTGCCTTTGTCAGGCCCAGGCCTCAGAAGAGGAGACGAGAGGAAGAGTCAGAAATAGTATGCGGTAGCAGCTGTGTTCCTCCAGCCCACAGAGCAGCAATCACTGAACTGTTTGGAAACTTATTTCCAGCAGATCAGACACCACCACCCAAGCCTTTGTCTCAAGTGATGGAAGAGCAGGTGCAACATTACAAGGCAGTGCAGAACCTCCCAGTTGAGCCAAATCCACTTACATGGTGGAAGGACAATGAGAGCCAGTTTCCCCATAGAGCCAGGTTGGCTAAACACTGCCCAGTAACATCTGCACCCAGTGAGAAGGTTTTCTCTACTGCAGGCGGCATGGAGAGCAAATCGCTCGCCTAAGAATGTGGACTTTCCCCGTTTCCCAAAAAAATGGTATTCCGAGACCAGCCAGTTTTGTTTAGTTTGACTTCTTAATTGTTATTTTTATTTATATTCATCTACCATGTTCTTTTATGTATGTCTTGTGCCAAACTGTAATAAAATTAATACATTTTCGCTCATTTTAAATTTTTTCAAGCTATAAAAAAATAGATAGACATATAGATTGATAGATCCGTAGATTGACAGACCATGCAGACACAACGAAGAATGGACAGCAGTCTCTGGGTCAAGCTGGGCATAAGTATAGGAAAGGATATTATGTATCTTATGACATACAGTACTGAACAGAAAATATTGTATGGTATATACATTATAATATATGACACTGAATTGAATTGGAAATAAGACTGAGAAAGCTGTACAGCATTAAAAACGTATCCTAAAATTTACATCAAGAATAGTGGTGATTAAATACTGACATAAAACCCGTTGCAAATTCATAGCATGGAATGTACCGTATTTAGGAACTAAAAATCCTTGTGAACAGTGAATAAACTGAACATTTAAGCATCTAGAACATTAAGCATCAGGCTCCTCAGTTTACTATATGGTGCCCATTCAGCTTTGAATTTTTATTTTGTCCTGCAAAGTGACCAAACCTTTAGTGACACTTGTGAGAATTACCTACATTCCCTAGCCGAGCTACCTAGTTACATGATTTAGTTGATACTGGCTGATATGAGCCTTGTGTCTCTGCATGCTACCATTTTCAATTGGCATAATTTCTGTAGATGATAAGTTTTTCTTCCTTGATGTTGTCTGCCTAGATTGCAACGTTGTAAAAGGGGCAAAACAACTGGAAGAACAAAAGTGAAATTTGGTGTCACTTACATCCAGTTAACATCATTGTCATAGAGGACATGGACAGAGATATCAATTTATTTTGTACACCTACACCATATGGACAAAAGTATTAGGACGCCAGACTATTACACCAGCAGGCATTCAAATATATAGACCTTCACATGGAGTAGATGTTGGAGTGTTTCTGTAGAGCATTTATGAGGTCAGGCACTGATGCTGGGCGAGAAAGCCTGCCCGTTCCATTTCATCCCAAAGGTGTTGGATGGGGTTGAGGTCAGGGCTCTGTGTGGACCAGTCAAGTTCTTCCACACCCTTTATGTCTTTATGGACCTTGCTTTGTGCACTGGGGCACAGTCATACAGGAATAGAAAAGGTTCTTCCCCAAACTGTGTCTTAAAAGTTGGAAGCATGGTGTTGTCTAAAATGTCTTGTTCTGCTGCAACAATAAGATCGCCCTTCACTGGAAGTAAGGGGCCCAGCCCGAACCCTGAAAAACAGGTGTGTCCAACTTTCGTCCACATCGTGTATCTTGATCCTGCCACTGCACCTCGTTAGTAATCTCAGTCTCGTAGTTCCAGTTCTAAACCAAAGAAACAACATTTGGACACAAAACATGTTATAGCGGACCTACTACATCTGGGTTGAATGGAGGACCGTATTAATGTGATTTCTGATGAACCACTCTGTGGCTTAAGGCATGCTCTAAGGAAAGCAGGTGTAATGCATGCGTTTAAAACGATAGCAAAAAGTTCTGGCTTAATGTGGCGGGGTTAGATTTCTGTGTCATTCTGTTTTGTCTTTGCTTAATTTTAACTCTTTAGTATTCTTTCGATTTACAAAGCTGCGTAAACGCTTTATGTCTAGATTTACAAGAAGCACTGCCATCTGGCATCGCAGGTTTTTCCCCCATCAGCATAACTATGGAAGCATTGAATGCATTAAAAGAAATAAATTCAGTATCAACACAGCCTAAAAACCAAACAAGCCAAAACAAAGCAAAACAAAAGCCTCTGGCAGTAGACCATGCATACACAAACTTGTGATAAATTATGCACCTTTGATGAATAATTAAAACGAACGCGTAATTGAAGGTGAGGGCAAAGTGTGATTTAAAAATAATAATAAGGGAAATAAAATATTCACAAACTCACTGCAGTTGGCCGAGTCCAGCTGAAACTGAATTAGCCTGAGAGAGCACATCAATGATTTTCTGTCTGAGTTAGTGACAGAAGTTCTAACTTGTCCATGCACTGCGATGCGGATATGGCTTTTGTCCAAATTAAACAGTCCAGTAAGTACTACACTCCGTATGCATTCAAAGCAAAGGAGAGCTCTGCCAGGTCCGCACTAAGCGTAAAAGTTGCGGCGAGGTGAAGTCTGCCTTGTTGGGTTGCAAAAAAGTTTTCTAATTCATGCAAATAAGTCTGGTTTCTGCATTACGTTTCTCTAAAGAGCAAGGGCAGCCTAGCCTTCCTTATCACATGGAGCATTATGTATATACAGCTTCGGAAAAAAATAAGAGACAACCACACAACAGGTTCAGTTTCTCAGGTTATATCTTTTATAGGTGCAAGTATTGAACTGAACAGCTTTGCCTTAGTTTATGCCGACAATATTTCTCCTAATTTTAAAGCATTATTTTAAAGGAAATGACAGAACTGTTTACAGAACTGGAATAATTGAAAACAAATCTCTTGTTCACTCTTAAACAAAATGGCAATAATTACCTTTGACATACTTCTAGTAGTGTTTTACCATCCAACTGGTCTCATTGCGAGAGGAGAGTGTCGATTACAGCAGTGTTTTTATACTT